>OZ007574.1:20538335-20846290 GCA_963931925.1 Onchidella celtica | reverse complement strand
TACGACAGTTGAGAGGAGATGCTGTATCTCCATAGATCAAAATGCATAGCCTACTGAACGTGTATCTATAAACAGTTAGGGCAAAGGTGTTGTTATGCTGCTACTACTACTACTATGTTGTTATTGTTTTTACTTTACACGGCATGGAGATTTGTCGATAGTCGTCACTAATGCTATGAAGGCACCAACTAGACGGTGACAAAGTACGTCTTATCATGAAATCTAGTAACAGGATCCCAATGTGCATAATGCGCCCTATGACTGGGTGAATGAATGATGAACCACGTATGCTACACTGGCATCGAGTGAAATGGATGTGGTGATGGTATTGATATCTGATGGATTGACATCTTTCTTTGACTAAGAATATTTTTCACTTGTCTCTTTGTGGGTTACACGACTGGCAAGTCCTTGTCCAGTGCTTGAGTTCGTTCAAACTGCCAGATATTGCTTTCAATACCACATTCTCTGTTTGGCCATTTTTCTTTTCTCTCTCTTATTATTATTAATTTTTTTTAGAATAACGTTGATGGCATTGATCTAATGGAGATAATGTGCCAAAACAAAAAGTATTATTTTTATTTAAATCAGGGATCAAGCACTCAATTGCTGAATGTATAGAAACACACACAATCACATACACACACAAACCGAAAGATAGAGAGAGAGAGAGAGAAACAGAGAGACATAAAAAGATAAAATGAACAAAACTTCCAAACTTCCAAACAAACAAAAAATGTAATAAAATAGAACATAGAAATAACTGAAGCAGAAACCCCCTAAACTATATATATGCATGTGTATACATTAAAATTTATGAATTTCAGTAAATGCAGGATAGATTTAGGTTACCGAAAAGAGAGATGAAATTTTCAGTTCACACTAACTTTAAAAAAAAAAAAAAAAAAGCATACAGTTTTATGTTTAAAATTTGATTTGCATTTTTATTTCTAACCAGCAATTGCCCCTCTCAAGGAACAAGGATAATGAAGGAAGTAATCTGGAAATTAGCAATGGCGTGGATTTTGCAAAATCTTGAAAATAAAACGGGTGGATTCCTAGTAATGAGCAATGCTAAAGAAAAAGACGTTTAGTGTCAAAAAAAAAAAGTCAACTACTATCCATGGGGTGGACGTGGGGGGGGGGGGGGTGTCGAACCTCCTGTCTTTCCATTGACAGGCGAAGAAGCTAGTCACTATGTTACAGCAGGGCCTGTTAAACAGGTGAAGGAATTAAAATAAATATCACGAAGCCAAGAAACCCATATCTGCGAAAAAGAGCAGAATCTAATTATTATTTTGCAGAAATCTACAAAGAGGCACTACGTTTTTATTATCTATCAGAGGTCCGAACATATCTGAAAATAGACCACATGCCTATTATACTGAACTACAAAACCGTCAGCTGATAAAGAAATGACCCAGTTAGGGTTCAAAAACGGCCGACAACATAGAGTTCAGTTGACAGTTCTGGGATGCAAAAGACTTCATGTAGGTCCGAAACTCAGGACATTAACTGCAGAAGGCTGGCCAAGAGATAGAAAGACTTATCTATTTATATTTATTTAACTGCCTAATCATCAAGTGATCCATTCATTTACGTACTCTATCTATCAGATTATTCATTTAATCATGTATCAAATTATTTATGGCTTTATTATTTATTTATTTATCTGTTTATTTACTTAATTATCATGTATTTATACCTATCTATGTAGTTGCCTATTTATATATTTTTATTTACTTACTCATGTATTCATTCACCCACTCTGTTCAATATAAAGTTCACGGAGTCATGCATACGATGGCTACAGACCAAATCGTATTTCAATCTGAGCCCCCCCCCTCCCCCCAAAGAGATTAAAAAAAAATCTATCAGACGTCCGCCCAATACCGGTATATAATATACAAGATTAAGGAGGAAATCATTACAGATGCCTTATTCTACAACAAAGGAGTATTATATAATGTAGGCCTGTGCACAGTACAAGTAAATCGTTAATTCCTGGATCGTTTTAGGGACACCTAAACGGGCTGGGGGGAGGGGGGGGGGTGAAGTCCTGTCTCCGGGTTTCAGTAAGATAGTGGTAGTTAGGAAATAATGAATAAATTGGAGCATCCAATATGTGTGTGGTTTTGCAGGACATTGCCAGTTACTGTAGTTGGTTGTTTTTTTTTGTCATTTTTCAGCCGTTTGTAAATTTGTGTGGTGAAAGCTGAGATCATTGTTTACCATGTTGTTTACCCGTCTGATAAAATTATAGTTTCGTATCTTTTTATACCAACCACCAAGTTTCAACAGGTTCAATCGTTCAATTCCGAAAGGAAGTAGTATTTTTTGCTAAACTGTCATGGCGGCGTACACGAAGCTCTGAAAAGGTTCGTATTGCCGGTTTTGATTGCTTTATTTATGTATATTTTAGACTCTGCTTTAAGGAGGGAAACATGTGCACTTCCTCCTCTGTGAAACAGGGAAAGGTGGTGCATTATATGAATCGGTTTGCCTATGGGGGGGGGGGGGGGAATAACACAAACCCTGTAACTTAATTCATTCTCTAGTTCACTGTTGTAGATTTATCTTGAGATGATAGATTCTAGATATCTAGATCCAGCTCTTAATCTTATTCTAATTTGCCCGTTAGTAAATCTGGATCTAGAGCTAGTCTTTGTGCATTGAACATTCGTAGTGGATCTGAAGCATAAAGTAAAGTCTAGATCTAGACCCAGCCTGGTGCTCTGTGGGCCCAAATATGGTTCATTGCAAAACTTTACTTAAATTTTAAAATAGGCGTAGGAGGGACAATAGTGAACTGGGGAGGACTTCCGAATGTGTTCCATAACTCGACAAGTGCAAAAGGCATTGTCAGATTGATATGTAACGACGTGAGGGTCTAGTCAGTTTGTATCATCGAGGCCATAGGCTGATGTTCGTCTGGGCTATAGTCAGATTGACATTATCAGGGAAAGCCGCCGGGGTAGCTATGTACTGTTTCCACTCGGGCTATGGAACGCATTCGGAAGTCTTTCCGTGAACTGAAGTGTTTATCCACCGATACTGGCCAATAAAGTTTCCTGTAGAATTTTTTTTTATTAGTCAGCATAGCTTTTATACTGTGAGTGATCTCCCCTAATTCAAACCCTTCTTTGCCTTCCTGCCTTGTTCTATAATGCCAGTCAACATTGGTATGCTGTGCTTGTGTTGAAAGTAAAGACATGATTTGAAAATCGAGAGACTTTTGTCAATAAAAATGGAATTTCGTAGGTGCTGTTATTCGCCAACGTTATCGGTGGATAGGCCTACTACCTGGGTTTATCCTCCAGTAATACCAGTGGATAAAGCTTGGGTTTTTTGGTGTTGACTAATTAGGCTACAAAGAAGAAGCCCAAAAAATACACAGATTTGTTCCCAATTACATGTATTGTTGTTTAACATATAAATAAATAAAAAAACAACTGATTGAGTGATTCATAAAAAGACCCAGCAGAGAATCGAACCTTAGTGTCCCAACTGACACTAGTGACAGGCGAAGATGCAAATCACTACGACAACTATGTTACTGCAGACCCTGTTGAACTATAAAGAAATTCTTCCAAAATAAACATCGCTGAACCAAGAACCTACATTTACATGGACAAGACCAGACCCTACATTTCATATCCATTTAAATCAATAAAATTTAATTTTTATTCAGTAAAGTCTCTCCAATTTCAGATTATGCAGCATACAAATGTTGATTGGGATGAACAGAACGAGAGAGGAAGACAGAGAAGGGTTCAAATCAGGGGATATCACTCACAATACAAAATCTATGCTGGCAAATAGAAAAAATCATTGTATTTGCCACTGAATGCCAGTATTGGTGGATAAACACTTTGTAGTGAATATCAGACCATAGTCTTGAGCTAGATCTGATTAGACTAGATCTAGATCTGTGTCAAGAAAAAAAATATTGAAAGTGTCGGCACAACTGCCAACTGGTTTGATAGCTGAGCTACACCTAGATCAACAATATTCTAGAGATGTAAAGTTCAAGGAGCAGCCATAAATTGCATTTGAGTCAAATTGTCTCGGTCCAGGTCTTATTCTACACCAACTCAAAAAGTTCATGTCAGTAAAAATATTCATATTACAATTACACCTCTTGATTAAATGTGTAGAATCTATATAAAGATTATTTAATAATATTAATATTAATTTGCAACCAGCAAACCCATTTTTAATTCATGCCATGACATAGTAATCTGATACTGATAGGGAGGATTTCTGCATAGGTCTCATGGTCAGATTTTCTTACAGGTAATGAAATATTCCAAACTGTAACCAAACAGCAAGGTTCACCGATTCCAGCAAGGATGCGACTTTAGGAATGGCCATGTGCCGAGGGGAGTTAGTACTCATTACAGGTGTTTCTAGTTAATTTTGCACAGCTTGGCAATTAACTTCTGAAATTGTACAATCTGGCAATACTGACATGAGACACATTCAGAAATCTTTCGTTGACACACATTGTAGTTATTTAGTTTAAAGCAATTTACTTTTCACAGGGAAATGTAGTGGAAGCAGATGCTGAAAATCATGGCTAAAGAGATAGAGAAGGAAAGAAATGTGGCCTGATCAAACTCAAAGAAGAAAAAAAAGAGCCAATTGGCATTCGGGAAAGATGAAACATGCTTCATGGAACGGTTTCAATTCATAGTTGAGAGTACATGTAATATTTTTTTTCTTTTTTACAGCCAAACCAACTTAACATTCATACATTCAGGAACAAGGAGCATCCAAGGTTTGTCAGCATCCAGTATTTCAGTGCTCCTCAAAGTGGTTGCATTAGTTTCGGTAACTAATACATGAACAGAACTTTAACAGATTGAGGGAGTGAGCACTGAATGAGAGAAAAGCGTTGATTTGAACTTTCACCAATTTAACTAGCCAGAAGTCCTCACTAAGCAGCCATGAGTGGGCAGTTCAAGGCATTCGTCTCAGAAGAAGAAGTACAAGAGCAGCGACAAAAGCGACAAGCAGAATGGGAAAAGGTGCGGAAACCAGATGATCCAGTAGGTCAGTATCATTAGTTGGCTTGAAAGTTCACTGGAAGCAGTCTCTGAAAATTATTAGCTCGGTCCCAAATGTAAGTTTCCTCTTCTGTGAAATCCAGAGATTTTGTTCAAGAATCATCAAAATTACTTGAAATAAAAACTAACATCAAAGCTACTCAACATAGTAACTGCCGTTGTCACTGCATTTTTGAATGTGCGGGAACCAGCTGTCAAATGCAGTTACTAAATTTTCTTTGCTCACTCGCCCAAACGCGGCACTCGTGGCCAATACCTTCTGTCCTCCTGGTTGTTGAATCTCTGTCTCATGAAACTTTCTTTAGAGGGAACAGGTAGAAGTCTCATAGTGCCAAATCTTGAGAGTACTGGGCGTGTTCGTTTAAGTATTTTACTATTAGTATCCCACTGCCATTGAAAAACATGAGCACATTGCACCCGATTCTTCTGTCAGTAAATGAAGGACTCCTTGGCATGCAGTTGTTTTCCAAGATTTTCAGTCAGGCTTCAGTAAAATTTGGGCATGGACAGGTTAACTTCCTCAGCAACATTGTCAGTAGTTTGTCTTCTGTCAACTGTAACTCTGATTTTTTCTAAATTTTCATTAGGTGCTGCTGCGATAGGTGCCCAAAAACGTTGAGAAGCTCATCAACACTGCCTTCTTAAATTTCCCGAACATATTTTCTAAGTCAGGTTGTTTCGGGATTTATTTCCATTTAAAAGGTCACCGTATATTTCTACAAGTGTTTTTACCCAAGATATTTCGTGAATTTTATGACAATCCTGACATCTTACTTTGAGACAGACGCTTGCATAGAGTACTGATCCATGTTGTGAGCAAAAGATCTCTGATGGCCGTGTGCAAACATTAAAATTTCTACTCTCTGTTAAGCTAGAGAGCATTGAAATTCGGTGTAGTAAGTAAGCTTAACCGGCAGTACCACCATGCAAATTCGATATTCTTGATTTTCGTAGAAGTTAGAGGGAAACTTACTCGTCATAAACTGTGCAGTGTTATTTAATATTTTCTTTACTGGTCTTCATGTTATTCACATTGTTTTCAAAATTATAACTATAAAGCAACACATGGGGAAGAAATTCTGTTTTCACCAAAGAAATTTCGTTGTTGTTTTTCCTTCCACTTAAGAATGCCCTGAGGAAGAAACAAGGTCTTTGTTTGAGCAACTTCAGGCAAATAAAGACCAGAGGGATCGTGAGTTTGAGGAGGAAAACAGAACACGTAAGTATTATTTTTCTAAAGCTATTCTCACAAGAGATCAGAGTTGAATGGCTGAATCTGATTATGGCATGAACATTAATTAGTATCACATGTTTCATTCCACTTTAGTGTAATTATTAACACAAATTAACCTAGATGAATAATTCATACGAAGGATGAATCACACTGATTAACTCACTGGGATTAAATTCTATGCATTTTTACATAATGTAAGTAATAATATAATTTTGATCTAATTGAAATTAAACAGATGTGTCGGTCTGTTAGTTGTCTTCTCTGGAAATTGATTACATCTGTGTTGGTCACGTTTCACCCAGTTTAGCACTAATCCTGTTGTGTGCAATTCTTTTTTTCATCCATATTTTCCTTTCAGGATAGCCATTTAAAAGACCAGGAAAGTGTGGACAAAACTTACTATTTTTCTTTTTGTTTTTTAATTTTCCCACTACAGGCAGCAGTGTCAAAGGACTTGACGACGATGAAGCCCAGTTTCTCAACTTTGTGTCTGACAGGCAAATGCAGATTGAGAAAGAACGCAAGAAAGAGGAGCAGACTGTAATGAATGAGTTAAAAATATCCTTTTGTGATTTATTATTTTGCACGGGGCTGGATGAGGAAACTAACAGTGCTTACAAAACTAATTATGTTAATATCATCTTTAGATCATATTTTATTTTAAGCCAATAATTCATAACGTCAGGTAAAGCAACTGACTGAGATCCTTTGAACAGTCATATAAAATATCTGATTAATTTTTTTATTTGTACAAAGAAGTCGGTTGGCGTCCGTCAGTCTCAAAAGACTATGGGCTTGTACTCTGGATGTCTGTATGTTTCAGTCTGATACAACGTCGTGTGTGGCTAGACAAGCCTATATGGGAGTGACAGTCCCTTCCACAGATGGTGCAGCCAAAAGATGACGCTGGTTCGTCTGTTTGGGTGCGAGTCTTTCTTCTCTTCCACATTGCCTCGGCCTGTTGCATAAACGTCTCTTTATTCAGTGAGAGACCTTGCTTCACTGACTGCCTTCAGCATATTCTGTCTGATTCAGTAGCTTCCCATGACTTCACTTCGATGCCCAGGGTCTGCGGGCCCCTCATGCACACGTACAAAGAAGTGGAATAGACATAATGTACACAAGCTTGAAGATGACCAAATCCGTAAGAATCTGTTCTTTTATGCATAAAATGTCAGAGGTTCTTTCCCAGCTGGGGTCTCATTGCTGCTCTTGGTCTTCATGAGAAATGTATTGCTGATAACAGTAGAAATACATAGCCGTGAAACAGTACCAGAGAGCTGCTGAGCACAGAGAAGCACAACCACCTAAGAGTCCGAGAGAGTTGGGAAGGAAATACAATTTACTGCTTGCAGTGAAGAGGAACCAAGTTGCCATTACCATCATTTTTGGCAGACAAAGAGGTTTTGGTGACAAGCACAGTACATTTTCACCATTTTAGTAATTGAGTTTAAACACAATCCTCAGTTTGGTCGTGAAGTAGTTACCTGGGGATAATGGTAGATCATTGAGCACACATAACAGCAGAGTTTCTCATAGCAAATGTTAATGCTCACCTTGCGACCGACACTCAAAGCCTGCTGCCTGGTCCGTGACCTTACTCACAGAGAATCGTGCCTGGGTTGCACTGACCCTTGCCGATGTATGATGACCACTCTACCGCTGTCCACATGGCTTGGTTTTTATTGATCGGTATGAAAACCTTCGCTGCTATGCTTTATCATGCTTGATAATGGATTAACCAGCGAAACCTTTGTCTGTAAGTCTCTAACCAATAATCTGACTTATGAAACTAAACTGACAGCTGTACTTTTCTTGACAACAAAGCATGATAACTAGCCATGCCCCCCCCTCCCCCCCCCCCCCCCCAAGCCCTAAACAAATGGTTTCTTCCTGATTGACACTGATTGATACTAATGAACCAATGTGTGCATTTGGGGCAAACATCATTTCAGAGCTTGTTTCTGATTGGTTCTTAGATACAGACAACTCTAGATGATGGTCAGCTTTTGAGAAAATGAGATAATATTGCAGATTTATTGAGCAACAGTTTCACATGTCGATGTTACACTCTTTTGATGGCGTGGGGAGAAGCTATGCGTGAAAATCCGGCTTGCACGCTGCGTGGTCAGCTCGACCTTGCTGACTTTGTCCACCCGTGCAGAGTGAGTGCATGGAAAGTTGATGCCGACATATGCCGCCCTTCGCAGGGTGAGGGTTAAAAAAAAAGGCATTTGACATAAAATCTAGAAATCGGGAGTCATGTGGATTTGTGTGTACTCCAGTCCAAAGCATAATATACAAAGGCCATCCGCTTTCTTTATTTTCTATGAGTGAGGTTTAAAGTTTCCTTTACTTATTTAACAATGCAACAGTGATGAAAGCTCAGGACAAAGAGAAAGTGTCCACATCTGATACCGCCAAACCATCTTCAGCTTCAACAGCAACTGCTGCACCATCTACAAGTAAGAATACGCAGAAACAATTGTTACTGGGCGCAATTAAACGCAAAAGGTAAGTATTTCTGGTTTTGCTTGCCCTTGTTTTTTGTGTGATGTAAATTATTATTTTTTTTTAAATTACAAATAAATATTGATGGTGATCTAACCAAATTGCATGCACTTGTCAAAATAAATATATATGTGCAGGTCAACCAGACTATGACATACAATCAGCCCTGGTTTTCTTTTCTGTGACCTGACATTTGTATGGAAATTGGTAGTTGCTTAAAAATCACTAGTTATGAATAAAAATATGCATGGGGCCCTGCGTGGGTAGGACTGTTCTATTGAATGCATGCTTATGAACTCATCATGTCGGAGTAGAATTTGTGAAATCAAAGCACACTTTTTGATATGTTTGTATATGTGAGGAGGGGGGGGGGGGGGAGGGTGACTTTTATGCTTTTGCTTTTTTGCTTTAATTGAATTATAATACTATCATTTGTTACTTTTTCAGCACAGACTCAAAAGTGGAGACTGAGGAAAAGAAACAGAAAACAGAAGATGAAACAGGTAGCCATCTGACAGTGCAGACAGAATCTTAAGCTGTTTTAAAGTTTAACTGCATAATTACTGATGGTTTTGGAGTTTGTATGTCTTTCGGTAAATGCGGAAGCTTAGCAGGAAGAAAACGGGACTCAGGGCCATTCTTTGGTCTGACGCACTGTCAAACTGCAAGTGGTGGAAACTGAACTCTCTACCATTTTTAAATTGAAATATTTGGAGATGGTACAATTATATCCTAACAGTGTCTGAATATGTTTAGGGTTAAGCATGGCATCTGTGGAATATTTACACTTCAATGTCATTAACTTTTTTTTAAAAAATAGTGCTCAGTGCAATTTGTCTTTAATTTCCTGGGTTTAAAGGTGTTTCTTATAGCGTTTTCAACAAAGTTACGATTTTCAGTCACCAGGAATGTTGCAGGAATGTACAGTAATAAAACAGTTGAAAAAAGCTTACTTGATATTTTTAGAGCTAATTAATATAAGTGAGTTGGGAAACAGTTAAACAGAAAACAGATAAGATGAAAATAGCAGTAAACCAAAGGAAAATAAGAATCCCCGACTTTTTTCCCCTTTATCTTTGTTAAAAAAATAGCGCTAAACGAAAATGACCCAATTGTTAAACCGAAAAGAAAATTGCTGGATTCAATGCCAGTCCACAGTGATTTGCCATTGGCCAAGTCAAGTTACTGTACCGTCCCCCCACCCCCCGGTCAACCAAAAAAAAAGAAAGAAAAATCCCAACCACAGCATTCTTTGTTCTGCCCAGTAGTATAGGCCTACATGGCAGGGCAGCATTACAGAAGTAGGGGGACAGGCAAGGAGGCCTATAACCTCGCTGATCCGAAATCAGACGTCAGCAGACAAGAAGATGTTAGGCACATCACGAGTGACCTTTTGTGTAAAATGTATGATATCAGAACGATATGACCAGTGATTGCTGACAGCATAGTTCATGGCATCGTGCACGGTAATGGTAATACAGTCAGCAGAATGGCAGTTCTGTCATGTCTGTCCACATTCATGTCTCTCTGCTTTGAGAGTTAGTCCAACATTTGCCCGCATAGCCCTTACATAATCTTCTATTGTTTCTTTACATAATCATAATGTCTATGTTGAAGAGTAAAAATTAGACAGTTCTGCTGAAATCTAATTTATGAAAGAATAAACTGACTTGATGTACTGCTGGGAGAATTCTCCACAGGGAAAACAGCTAAGTTTGTATGATTTTCTTTGCATTTCAGACTCCCCTGATGAACGTCCAGATGCCAGATTGATGGCAGGGATACCAAAAACCAATGGGACCACGATGGTTGTAGCGGGAATTTTGCCAGGCATTGCTGACTATGACGACAGCGACAGCAGCACAGAAAATGATAGCAATTCCAGTGATTCCGAGGAGGACCACAAGATTATGCCCAATACTACAACACAGAGGGTTCTCCAAGACATGATGCGGAAACTGAAAGAAGACAGCTGTGGGTAGACTGTGGTTTTGTTGGTTTGCTTGGGCTGTCAGTGATTTCTGTGTTTCATGCAATGATTGTCTCTTCTAGGGTGATTCCTTTGCTAAAAATTGATTTATTTGATGTGATGCAGATTGATAGGTGTTGTCAAACTCAGCATCTTGTCGGGTTATGATCAAGAACGTGGGTAGGGCAGGTTTTAATTTCAAGATTGAAGTTTATGGATAGGGTTTGGCTTAGGTTTAAGGGCTATAATTGATTAATATTAACACAACTGTGGCTTGGCAGGATGGTACCGTGTAACATGCGGGGTATGTGAGGAAATAGTGACATAACATTGCATTTGTTTGGTAAGAGGTTCCCAAACTTTCTGAGCCGTGACCCATTTCAGTTGTGCCATGCTATTTGTAGCATTCATCATTTACATCCACTGTATGCCACTGTCTTCTTTTCCCACTGCCCTAGCCAATATATGTTGAGATTTTTCAAATGTTTGCCATAGTTTTGTACAACCTTTGTGGCTGTTGTAATTGTCATTTTGGATAACACTAAATCTCCTAAAAGGAGATTTATTTGTAAATAAAGGAATTATACACTATTTCTTTGTTTAATTCTAAAGCTTCCTGGTGTCACACCCATGTTTTCTCTCTGCACATTGTTTTATCCCAGAATAGGTTTTTAAATATATACTTTTCTTCTCTCTGCAGTTAGCTTTCATATTGTGTTTATAAGTTGTTTCAAATGATTTATTCCATCAAAACCTGTTTGTTGGCATTGTGAAAATATCTCATTGGACTCTTTTTTAACACTAAATTTATATGAAAATGTAAGTGACATTTATGCAATGACACCCAACCGCCCATAGGGAGTAGGAGCACACATAGGACCAAATAGTATTATAGTTTAGCATATTTTTATTGTTGATTTAGTGATTATCACCCATTTAGGATTCTTAAAACACTTCATGAAATATTGAAACACTTATGGTGTAAATTGGTCATTTCTGAATTTGTGAGAATTTGTATGTCTCTAAGTGTAAAATTAAATCTGGTGGATGTTTTTCTACATTATATGGGAGATTGGCACATGTATGCGAGGTTATGTGGCAACTTTTATTCTATAATCTAAGGTATTGGTCAACAAAGTTGTTAGTTGTTTTTGAGGTTGTGCTAAATAGCACAATGGCATTTGAAGAACTGCCAGTTTAATCCAAGTTGAATTAAAGAGGGTCAGCCATGTTTCTGGCATGACTAGGTTAATGTTTGGGTGTTGCATTTTTTTTCATTTTAGGTACCGATAATTTTTGTAGCAAATACACTTACATTGTATTACACTTGTAATCACTCTTTTTTTCTATAATGTGATCTTCTGATTTTAGGCCGGCAGTTTATTGAAATCAGTTTTTTTTTGTTGTTTTTTTCTTGAAAAAACCTGCTCGTGTCCAAAGTAGATGCCAATACAATTTGAGATTGGATATGTAATTTAGCAGGTTTTTAACAGTTGTATGTGAAAAAACAGAAAAGACGGAAATGGTGCCCAGTTTTACAACAACAAGAGCAAAAAAACTTCATGGTATGCATGTAATTGTAAGAATGTCGTGGGTGAAAATGTTTTTCCCAAAATAAATTATCCCCTTGTGATGGCGATGTTGCTCTAATCAGGGGAAATCCCATGTACTTGTTACGTTAGGTAATCAGGGGAGCAGTTTTAATTCTAAAATTTCATGACCAGTTTTTAATTTCAGTTTTTGCGACATTTTTTTTGTAGTGGTTTACTGTACTGTCACACTGACCTCTGACCCATTTATACTTGGCAGTTCACTTTCGAAACGTGAAACTCAAGTGGACAAATGTTCAATGTGCACGTTTTTTACATCAGCTCTTTAAATAGTTATAGTGCGGAAGGTATATCCCTATCGTAATGACCATTGTGATTGGGTATTCAACACTCCTTGGGGTTTCTATGCTCATCTTTTTAATCCATTTTCAGTTATGACTTTCTGACCATAGAACATTGTCCTAAAATGCCCCTGGAGTATGTACTGTATTGTTTTGTTGTTGTTTTTTTGTCTATGAATATTATTTCCACACACTTCTTGGAATTTGCTGTCATTTTTCAAGTCTGTTGGGGGGGGGGGGGGGGGGGGGGTTACGTCTCGTTATATTTATGTTTTGGCCTATTATCAATCAGGACAAACAATGGTTTCATTGGATTGGCAAAACTGGAAATGCATATCCCAAACCCCTCACCCTTCAGCTGCCAACATTCCAAGTTTGGTTCTTTTTGAAAGTGCCTTCAAAATTTTCAGGAACTTCCTTGAAGATGACTGTCACAGTGTAACGTTATTATGGCTTGTCTGACTTGGGGATATGGGACACAACATAAGTACATCTAATAACAAAACAGTTGTGGCTAGACCACAGTTGCTACACTGAAAATAGGAATGGCATTTCCTTCAACTATTGAATTTTCTGAGTTTTGGAACATCAGTTGGTCATGCATTTCTTTTTTCCCTGTTTAAATGATGATTTGATTTGCTTTGATGACAGGAACCCGACTGCTAGCACATCGGGCATCCCATTAGTGTTCCTCTCCCCATTCCAAAGTCCATTTGAGGGTTTTCCTACTTATGATAGTTTAAATTTCCTGTTTAAATTCTTTGCATAAATTTTATACTGCCATCATTATGAATTCCCTGATACACTCAATAGGATTATAATACCCTCTTGATGTTTTTCATACATTGTATAACGCATTAGAGAGTGTGAGTCATGGAGAGACTGAGAAGAAAGTTTGAGGTTAAAAAAAGATTAAAAATGTTATTTTAAATGACATAATAATAACCATTTCCATGGTCTTGTTTTCTCATTGTTGTTTGCTTTGCTGTGATTTGCTCGCATCCTCAATGGTGTTTATTTTGCTGTAGCTTAACTCTTTGTGTGCCAATCAGTGATATGTCTGTTCTTCCGCTAGTCATGTTAGTGTCAGTCACTCATATATCAGTGCACAAGAATGCTTGGCTATTTATGTTTCAGGAAGAAAGGAAGTTGACTTTCTATTAATAGATGTTGCTGTGGGTAGTCTTTATTGCCCACTATTTTCTTCCTGTATTGGCAAACGTGGAAAAATTCATGGCACACAAAGAGTTAAGCCAGCTGATTTGATCATGGAAGAAGACAAGGCAGTAATTGGTTATGAATAGCTAGCTGTCTGCAGGAGATGGTGACATAAATGCAGAGAAATAACAGAAAATGACACATGGATAGTTAACTCAGCAGATGATGACAAAAAGATTGGTAAATCAGCAAGCACTATGTAGTATGTATCATTATCATCTTGTGTTGCAGATCAGTCACAGACAGATTCAAATATTCAATGACTGTGCTGACAAGAAAAAAGGATAATAAAGGTTGTAGTTTAGTCAGTTAGCATCTTTGGGCATAAACTAAAGTAGAAGAATACCCTGATTCCTACATTGAATCTTCATGCATCAGTTTCTGTGAAGCTTACACTGCTACAGACAATGATTTACTCATGTGGACAGCATATGTTATATATTTAACAAGCTTAAAAACTGTGCTCAATGCAGCGTCTGTTACTTTCTATCCTCTGTAGGCTACATCTGTCTCGGCAAACCAAAATAATTCCTAAAGCAACCAGCAGTTTATTCATGAGGTACAATTTTAGCCGCGAGCACGTTGAATACATGCAAATGGATATCAACATGCCTATTGTCATTAATACATGTAATTCATTGAACAGCTTAACATCATAATTTATGGGTGGTCTGTCTTCTTGTGAAATGTATCCGTTGGGTTTGGATAGGGATTTTTAGAGGGGGGAGGGGGGTGGGGTGGGAGAGAATAAGGGAGGAAGGTCGATGAAAGAACATTTGGAGCCTGAGGGGGCGGTTGCCTGAAAATGGTTGAGAACGACAGGTTTGCATGAATCTATTAAAGTATTAGCGATCTTAGGGCCAGCATCGATTTGTGGTGGACAATCAAATACATGTAGGCTACATAAGATATGCATGCAGAAAAAGAATAAGAGACTCAACACATAATGCGCAGGTGTTTGTGTGTGTGTGTGGAGGGGGGGGGGGTTCTTTTAGAAGACAAATTATTGCCCTTAATGAACAGGCGGCCACATAGACCCATAAAGTCCACAGTTAGTTGAGTTAGACAGACATTGAAATAGCCCTGGCCGTGAATCAGGCTGTCTGGAAAATATTAAATCGACTACAGGCAGACAGTTTGAATGATAGAAACGCAGAACAGAAGTGAGGTAAGGAGACTAGACATCAAGAAAGACAAATACAGGGGCATTTATCCAGATAGACAGTGGCCAGACTGACGAACAGGTAGACATTGCAGCGAGACTTGGCACATGACTCAGTGGACAGAAGCGCAGACAGACATGATGTGCTAACCACCAATAAGCCTGCACTACATGTACTTCACTACTTGTATCTGCTATCAATGTTCATACTACCCCCGTCCACCCTGAACCACACACTACATGTATCTGCCATTACTAGGCCTTCTTCTCTTTCTCTCTATCCATCTGTATGTATGTCTGTCTGATTGACTGTCTGTCGTCTGTCTGTCTGTCAATCTATCTGCCTGTCTGGCTATCTGTCTGTCTGTCTATCTACATGTATCTGTCTCTGTCTTTCTAGTGTGAAGGGTTTTTATTGGGGTAAGTGATGATAAAAATAATACTAGTCAAAATGATTATACATGTACTAACAATGTAAATAAATTAGTAATAATAATAATACATGCAATAAAATACGGGGTGTCCACTTTCACTTTGTTTCATATTGACATTAGTCACTTTCCCAAAGCAAACAAAAACTTGGTATAAAGGGAAACAATCAAAGAAGGATAATAACTCTTGGTGGTTAATTACAGCTTTACGCCGAAAATCGTCAAAATCTCTTCATCTATTCTAAACCCATCGGCCACGATGAGAGCCATTCAAAATTGATGGTAGGCTACTCAATCAGTGCAGATTATATTTGTGACACTGTTTTAATTAACCCAACAATAATTTCGTATGGCCAAGGATGGCCCTCTGGTCCTCGATGAAAAAATTTGAACGATAGTCGGCGTCAAAACCAGCACGAGGTATCCTTCCTCATTGGCTCCCTTATCTCTCCCCTCTACCAATATTTATTTTATGTTACTAGACGTTGTACCCGGTATTCTTCGCGGTAAACTACGTACCGTTCTCGCTCCCGCCTTCTGATACAGGAAGTTTTCTATGTACAGTCTTACGTAGAAGTAAGGCGCCACGCACTCATTTCTAGGAAGTGAAACTGTACTTCGTTGGACGCGTGTCGTGTACTGAGCTGTGCTTATCAAGGGGAGTTTTTACAAAAATGAGATGCCTGTAAATATATTTTACATTTTTACAACATTACAAAAATTGCCTGAAATTTGAATTAACACAATTGGTCTATATATTATAAAAGAAACGGCTGGATTAGTTGACAAAATCAATTTTATAATTTTTGAAACTGTCCTTCAGGCTATGGTGTCGAGGACAAAAAGAGACTTTTTATACTGCGGCAATTATTTTTTTTCTTTTTACATATATATAAAATAAGGATAGATGTGGTACCCGGGATTATCCAGAATAATCATGTGCTCTCACACTTCTGCCCCCCCCCCCCCCCAAAAGCTAAGAGTTTTGCCAGACTAATCTCCACTCAGTAATTCTCAACGTGGGCGATATCGGTCGTTTTGATTTGATTTCCGGGGGGGAGGGGGGAGTGCAAAAACAAGGAAAAGGGCGACAATAAGGGAGCAAAAACGATGAAGGGGCGATGGGGTTGGGGGCGGGGTTAGAGAAAACATGAATGGAAGATGGTTGAATGTTTGTTATATGGTTTGCTATATTCCTGGTCTGCTGTGTTGGAACACCGAAGGTTTGCAGGCTTTTAAAACTCTCTGGTTTCTGTCTGTAGGTTTTTTGGAGATAACATACAGGCACCCATGTAATAATGGAAGAACAGTTTAAAACTGCCGAGTCAAAATATGGCAGAAAGAAAAAGTTGTACATGTAGATAGTCATGCATTTTAATTTTTTTTTTGGTGCCATATTTTGACTTTGCTTCCAGCCTTGTTGCGACCCCCACATATTTTCTGTGGTTTTTATAGTATTTCGTCAATTAAAACTGCAGACCTTGGGGGGGGGGGGGTATAATAATTCGAGTACCACTAGATCTATGCCAACTCTATGGAATGTAAATGAAGTTGGCCAAAATAAAGATTGAAAAGATGGATGGATGGGAAAAATAAAGACAAAAAGTGTTTTTTTCCTCTTTAAAATTAAAGGGGGGGGGGGGGAGAGAGGAAAGGGCGGTGAATTTATGAAAGTTGTGAAAGAGAAAGATGGAGAGCAAAGACTGATGGTTCTACAAGTTAGGATTTTTGGTCCTGTTGTTAAAATATATGATCTTGCTTGATTTTCTTGAGGCTGTAACTAGTGTTACAAGAGATATTCGGTAAAGACATTGCAGAGGAGAAAAAGTCTAGAATTGAGTAAAAGCATAAAGTTGTTAAAGTGGGGGTGGGGGGGGGGGGGGGAAGCATGTATTTCCACATATATAAGTCAGTGAGGAACTCTCAGCAATACTGACTGTCATTTTTTTTTTTTAGCTGCCATTCCAAGATGCGACATCCACATATTTTCAGACCACAATTGAACACAAAATGCACATGTATAAAGACGACAAAGGCCAGTTTGATAAATTTTCATTGTTTATTAAATTTTTCAGTAAAGAAATCACTCAGTATCTCAGTTTTGATGTCAATATTTTGTTGGGAATGTAAGAAGACAGAGCTGAGAAGATAAAAACAGGAATGCATAAATTTCAATTGTATTATTCACAAATCTGAACACTGTGAACATAAGAGCTATTCATAATGTATGGACTACGTCATGCCTATGTTTGTTTTAGGCAATTTCTGTAAATCCCCCACCCCCAAAATTAATACTTTCCAAATGCTTAGCTACAAAACAGCCCCAACCCCACTTACAAGCCTACGGCTACTTCAGGAGTAAAATTTTATGTTCCTTGAGAAGAAATTGATGTACAAAAACTTCTCAAGTGGCATTTTGCTCAGAGTACATGTATTATGTCTGTCTAACATTCTTATTAAAAACATGAGTTTGATTTTAATCCTTGTTTGAAAGAAAATCTTTAAAAATACTGTATGAAAGCAAACTGTTCAATTTAATTCATTATAACTGGAAAACATACCATACTCCCCAGTGCCCCCAATCCTTCTATGTAAACTTTTTATATTCTGGGTGCCTTAATCTACATAGCTAATTGTAAGTTTGCAACCAAGTTTGTAGCGCAAAAGGAGAAAGAAATGCTGTAGATTTTAAAAAACAAAACCCACAGTACAAGGCAACATACAGCAGGAAGACAAACCTTCACGTGCAGTAAGGCAAAACTCTGTCTTTAGTGCGTGCAAGGCAGACATAGACATTTTCTGGACATTACCAATTAATAACATTTCAGGACTTTTTGACACTACAATAACAAACATGGGAAATTCTGCGACTGTTACTGATGGCTAAATGCAACCAATTAGCAGAACTGAAAGGCACATCTTAAAATGCAACATTCAAGTACAGTAGAGCATGAGGACGCTGAGAAACTGCTGTAACTTGCAAGCAATGGCTGAAGTGAATAGAATAATGTGGCAGGCATAAAAGTTATACTATTGTATCTGACAACAAAATTAGGAAAGAAATCAGGGAAAATACATTGAAAGTTACTTTCCAAACTAATTTCCTGGACACATGCACTCAGCAAGATGAAACTGAATCAAAATATACATAATTACGTATGGGTGTGTGTTTCAAACACAACAAAAACTGGGGCACCAAAGAAAAATATTATTTCCTTAGAGTGTCCAGTTACACACTTGGATAACTTTCAAAGTGCTGCATTTTTTTCAATTATCAAAGGAGAACAAATACAAACAATAGAAACAATGAAAATGTAAAGCAATCAGAAACGTAGCACCAAATTATCAGTCGATATCCAGAAAAAGTGACAACGAAAACTATCAACAGAGACCTACATCCGCACAGTAACATACTGATATTTCTGTGTTGAAAATAAAACAAGAAACTGAACTGTTCCATGAATTCACAAAAGAAAATATAATAATAATAATATATATATATATATATACATATATAAAGGGAAGCACCAAAGATCAGTGAATACAAGATTCATAAAGAATGTGGAAGCTCAAGATGGACTAGTATTTCAGTCTCATAATTATAGCTTTGGTTTCATGAAGTTTGTATGGAAGACCAGTTAATGCATTTGGCCATTTAGCACTTATATGTATATATCCTGGTAAGACAGAGACAGACCTATTTTTGGATGGGAGTAGAATTGTTTTAGTGGCAGAAATGTGGAAAAACCAACCTGGAAACCACCATGTGTTAAATCAGATATTAGGTGCAATTGTAGACCTATGGTAAAAAGGGAATGGATAAGGTATAAATGACCTTCACCTGTTGTCATAATAACAGTAGACCGATCATGCAGAATGGATTGCTCTGGGAGGGAGGGACTGAAAAGTGAATGAACGAAATCTATGAAAGGTAAAGAGTCAGAGCTAACAAGAAAAAAAAAAAAAGGAGAATGTATAATGAATTTATTACAATTGCGTAAACTGTATTTAAAGCAACACACTCGGTCGTTGTGTATAATTTACAATATGTATAGAATTATGTACATCAAGGCAAACTCAACAACAAACATTCTGATTATTATATTAATTAAACTCTGGGAGTGAAAGCAAAATACTATGTTAACATTGTATAAAAGGCGGATATGTGAGTTTTTGATGTTAAGAATTAGAACATATAATTATTGCGATAAAGAATCACTACACGTAAAGTGTGCTATCCACAGGTGAAATGAAACTATGTCCTTAGACTGTTTTGTCTTACAACTGTAGCTCAAGCATGTCTGATATTAATTCAGCTACATACGAGTACACCTAAGGTACTTTATTATATATATATTTTTTTTTTTGGTCCTTATTCTTGTTACATAGTCTAATTCAGTAATTGTTCTTGACTTCTCATTAAACCAATGCAAATCCATATAAATGAGCATATGACTTTGATCATGCTGGCACTTAATCAAACCTGAACAGCCTGTCCTGATATTTTCTGCTAAAATATACTTTCCATTTCAGCACAGATGATAAATGCATTTGACAAGCAGCGCTTATAAAAGCTTAATTGTATGTAATCACATTGAATTAATGTATTTAGTTTTGCACAAGTCTTTTGCCTTAGGTAAACACCAACAATCTCATAAGGAGACAGAAACATAAAATGAAAGTTAAAATTCATGATTCTAAATTAATTGGGAATTATTGTCGGATAAATATACACATAAATCACTTGAAGCATATTATAGATAATGAATCACAGCCAAAGCAATTGAATTATAAAGAAGCAATCCTTCTAAGGGATTGGAAGGAAAACAAAAGTAAAAATCACATACGCGCAGAAAGCCTTCACTGCAAAGCTGACAAAAGATAGATAATCATATCACAGACACACCTCTACCGCAGGAGTCTTGCCAACCATTTCTCCTTGATTGGTATGGCTGAACAAATTAAAAACTAAAAATTCCAACTCTGATCAATTTCATAATTTCAAGTATTTAACTGGAATAAAAATTCCACTTTTTTACTGGAATTTAGTGTGGTCTCCTTTTGGAAGTTTGTTTTTTTAAACCTAATCAAGTACAACTAACTGGCAAGGGACTCAACTCAAATTATAGTGTATCAATTTCTATAATTACTGTCATGGGGATTTTGGTCTGTTTGAGAGTCCCAGCAAACACTGAAGATTCAGTATAATAATGGGAAAAATTTGTCACTTCATATTAAAAATTTTCTAATAAACAAAAAAAGTGTTCCATCACATAATGATATAGGTACTGATTGCATTGTGCTTATATTATATTCTATCAGTTTCGAGGAAGCCATTCTAATAAGGAAAATGCCATGGTTCTCAAAGCTAATATGGAGAGGTGCTTTCGAACTGATCACTGCCATTCTCAGCATTCACACTGATCATATACAATTGCAAAGTTTCTGAATATAGGTCTAATCAATGTACAACATATACAGTATAAAATTCGAAGTAGAGTTTGGGAATACCCCGTGGAAGAAAACAAAAGGCACAGCTTGGAAAAGACAGGGAGAAACTTGTCAAATGACAAAAGAAAGCACATTGAAGACAGGGTTATATAAGGGCAGAGGCTGAAAAAGTTAAAACATTGAGCTCAAAACCTGGGTAACTTTAAAATCAAACAAAGTGTTTAAGTTACTGCCAATTCTAACCCTCTCATAAAAAGATTAAGCTTCAAAATCTAATGTGAATTCTAACCCCCTTATAACAAAATAAAAATAAAATAATAAAACAAAATAAAAATCCACCAGCTTCAAAATCAACCACAATGTTAAGTTACTGCAATTCTAATCCTCTTATGAAATATAAAAAAACTAAAATGAAAGAAAATTTCACCAGCTGGCTTAGCTCTGTTACAGGATATTGTGCTATTAACATGTACTGAGAGTTCCAAGCGAGGACCACCACAAACACACCAATAGTGAGTGCAAGCGATTTTTAAGGTGGACATTGCATGATGTTGGGGCTAACTACCGATATGTACACAGTATACCCTAAGCTGGAGAGTTTCTCCCATTACATCCTGTCACAACCGTTTAATATTATCAGAATATCAGGAAACAAAGTGAACAAGAATTTCATGGTATCACTATCAGCTGGCGAATTATTTTCTCTCTCATTTCCCCTCTCCATTTGTCTCTTGTACTGAACTTTCAAGTGAAGGAACTTAAAATATTCACATATTCTCATAAACATATCAGCCTCTTTCTGGAGCATTGAGACATTCAGTCTGATAATAATAGCAGTGTTTTACTATTTCTGTGAATAGAGTGGTTCCCGTACATTATTATGTCTAGTATAAATATCTGCAATGCATTGGAAACTTCCACGAATGATATCTTAAAATACAAACGACTTTCAAAAATGTTTATAATGTATCGGATGAATGTACAGAATGTTGTTTTGTCAGGTAAAACTACAGTAAAAACAATTATTATTATGCCTAAAATTTTCTTTTAGTATAACAATACAGAATCCAGAAAAGACGATATAACAATAAAATAGGATTGTAGAGTCAGTCACAAAGCATGGGTTGTGAAACTCAAGGCATGGCCATTAAAAAGACAATTAAAAATTGCAGTGCTTTAATATGTGGAACCTGAAATCTCAAACATAATAATTACATTTACTGTAAAAGTAATTTAATTTTGGTAACAGAATGGGATAACATCTGGATTGACCTCTCAACTTCAGATGTAAAAGCTTGGTTCACTTACAATAAATAATAAATGCCCGTTCTGCTAAAAAAAATAGTCAAAATACTGGCAGATCATTTCATCCATATCCAAATTGTACAAAAAATACTTTCGACTGTGGCTGGCTGGAGAAAATTTTATTTAATCTTCTTCTACACCAAATCCAGTTAAAGCCCAATGAAAAGAGAGAGAAACATGGTGATATTATTGTGGAAAAAGTGCTGTGCCTAATATGCAGGAATGCTCTTATCTGTAGGGCAATGAAATGCAAGTCCCTAATCATCAAACTCAAAAAACTGGGTGGACTTAGTAAGTGCTTATAACATAAGATTGATATGTTGAAAGATAATGGATGGCACTGGATCATGAAAATAATAATGTCTATGTCTGAACAATGGATAGATAGCCCCTGACACAGACTGGATTTATCCATTGGATAAATTAAAAATTCGTAAAACAAAGATGGGCAACCCATGGTGGTGAGATGGGGCAAATGGTCTGGTTGTGTTGCCAAAATCATCAAAACTTGGACAAACAATTAGTGCGACGGGAAAAGAATTGTCGGAATGTCGACATATTCTGGCCATCAAAATGTATTTTTCCCGACTGAATTTGATTTGGGAATGAAAGACTGGATCATGATTTTTACAAAAAGAACATTATGCATTAACCAAAGAAATTATGAAATAAACAAAAAACAGCAGGAATTTCTAGCCATGCAGCTACACAAATATAATTGTGCATCCGATTACTGTTGTTTGACGTTGTCAGCCAGAGGACATGTGGCATTACCATGTCATGGACCATTGTTGTTCATGACCTGGCTTGGATGACCATTGTCCGTCAATCTGGGCTGTCCCAGGAACATTTGAGGAGGAGGAGGATAATCCCCTCGGATAATCCAGCAGGCAGTGCTGAGTTGGGAGTCAGTGTAGGATGGTGGATGGTCTGGTATTGGCTGCGTCATGTGGTTACCTACACCATACCCTGAGAGGCAAGTATCTTGCATAGTAATTGATCTTTGAATGACACTGGGATGGCTGGCGGGATGAAAGAAAGGTATTGGCGTGATTTGTGAACTGTAGCCAGAGGAAGAAGCAGCCGATTGTTGTCTTAAGATGGACCGCAGCTGCGTGGTAGGGCTGCTACTCCCACCAGTTACAGTGGACAGCTCCATTGCAGAATCACTGTTGACAGCTGTTGATGTTGTAACAGTAGAACTGGTGCCATTGTCAATTGTAAAGCGCACTTGTTTTCTGTCATTCGCCACAGAGGCGGCTCTCAGACTTTCACAGTCATCCACACAGCCTGTGGTTGACATTCTAGAAAAATCTATGTCATCAGTTGTTGATATGTTAGCATTCAGATCTAATCTCTGATGGTTCTGGCTGGCAGAACTAACACTGGGTCCACTTTCAACACTCATCTGACTGGCCACAGGAGCTGTGGGCTGCCTGGGGATGATCTCACATACAGGTGGAATAAAACTGTTTCTAGCTTGTTGCTCCAGAAGCCAAGTGGCCACATTCATTTGTGAGTAAGGAGGTGGAGTTGGCAGGAAAACCGTTTCATTGGTTTCCTCTGCCATTGGTGCAGTTGGCTCCAGGTAGCCAGACAGGCTTTCTGTAACCTGGGACATGGTAGACTCTTGTCTCCTCAGTTGCATGTCTGAGTGTTGAGATTTTTCTGAGACAGTGGATTCTTGCGATTGGAGTGGGGGAGGCACTTGGGGGATTCGAGATTCTGAACTTTGAAGATTTGGGTGTGCCAGGGGTGGTGGCCCACAACCACATTTTTCATTAGATACGATCGCAACATTTTCATTTTCACAGTCAGATGCGCCGTCGTCAGGTTTGATAAAGTTTTTGCAGAAATCGTTACAAACATGATTCCTGAATACCTCCCAGATCCCTTCTTTGCCTTGGTCTTTTGGGCCATACTCTGCCTTGTTTGAGTGGATGGTTGGCGTCTTCAGGAAGAAACCGCCATCGTCTTGTACGCCGTCCAAACCGCAAATGACAAGTTGTCCATGGGATTGATGGTACGTGAAATGTGCAAAGGCTTCCAGATCCTTGGCCACACAATGCTTGTTCTTGCCCCAACAATCCATATACATACTTGGTTTTCTTGGTTTGTTTGGCCTCTCGTCATTGACTCGGATGTCATCTTCAAACAGCACCGCTTCCCTGGCGCTCAGTCGTCGCTCACCGGTGAAGAACAGCTGCTTGAGCTTGGACACCTCGTCCATCTGAGCCCAGTAGACAGTGGCGAACTTGATTCTTAGTTTTTTGTTCCGCATCTGGTCATTGAAGGCACGTGCATACTCTCTCGCTTTCAAGGATTTCTTGACTTCACAGCAACAGAGACTCTGGAATCACAAGCAGGTTACAAAATCATGTTTGTTATGAATATAATACACCATAACAAAAGAATACAAGTGAAATGCCATTTCGGAATTGTTTTCAGAAACAAAAACAAAAGGACAAAAATCATTTGTCAGTGTGGAGTTAGGTTCTGGAAGATAAAAAAAAATTATTATGACAAATATCATAATGCCGGTCTGGAATTATTTTTGGAACAGTTCTTTTCTGCTTTTATTCCTAAATTTCTGGGTAACCGTGCATTGTCGTGGTTTGCGCTATTACTACAAGCCAGCCATTTTGTCTGTGGTCTCAAAAAAAAAACACATCGTGACAAGTATTATGTGTAATATTCATAACGGCGACAGATGGTGCCAGCTGTACGTGGTTAATTTTGGCGACACTTGACATCCGTGTAACATGACAGCACATTCGGAACGTTCTCGGTACAACACCTTGATACGAAGGAATATCAATATGCGTTAGACCCTGGCTCACGAGATAAGAACAAATGTCTGCAAATGGAGCGGAAAGCTTTATATGAATGAAATTCCAAAAATGAAGTATATATATATTGTCTGTCTGTCTCTCTCTCTGTGTCTCTCCGTTTAAGTCCTCTCCCTCTATCGTACCCCCCCCCCCTTTCTCTCTCTGCCTGCCTGGAGATTGCAAAGTTTCCGAATGACATTTTTTTTTTTTTACACCTCCTGGTTACGGGATAAACTCGATGATCTTCACAATTATATTTAAAGAAACAAGAACAACGGCAACAGCAACATAGACTGGAGCCAAATATTTTGTGACTGTCTCACATAGCTTTACAACCAGGATGTTCATTATGCACAGGAACTAAGAAATTGTACCACTGTTTTCCCCATGATTGCCATCCTCTTTGTCCCGAGACTAAGTGAACACAGTACTTGACTCACTACACGTATGCTCACGCAGCAAAATAACATGACTCCAGCACCAACCCATACTTCAAAACTGGCATGGACTGGCATGATGATAAAGCCTGGCTAGATAAGGCCATATTATTATAATCGAAACTGTTCCCGCAGTATTCACATTTATGAATTTATAATGTGGGTTTTAAATAGAAGTGGCGTCAAATTAGATGGGGATAGCACATATTCAGAATACTATTGCAGATAATAAAATCAACTAATTGTGGCAATTTGTTGTATGTCCACATGGGTTTCAAGATAAAGATTGCAGTTGTGCAGACCAGGTGGAACACAATTTTCTGTGCAAAGCACATTAACCCAGGACTGTTATCATTAGACGAAGGCACCTTGAAAGAGCTGAAGTTTGAGTCCTACCATGCACCACGAACACTTTTTGCTCCGTGTCTCAGTTTGTGCTTTTGTGTGACTTAAGCTGAGTTTTCATGTTTACGGAAAGCAAAACAGCAAGGGAAGCATCAAAAATCCTTCAAGAAGTAAAAAGAGTGTTCCATGTGTACGGAAACGGCCATTACGGACACATGAAAATGTTCTTTCTGTTTCACTACCTGAACCGTTTTTGACATTTCCGTTGCCGTTTCTGTTTACGTGGGGACCCACCTTTAGGCAGGTACGATGCGGAACTAAATCCTTCAAACTTGCACCAGTAATAATATGTCATGATCTATGAAGATACAATGGGGAATCTAGAATTATGCAACAAGGTTCTAGCATTGAAGTCTCACCTCCGTTCCCTTTCTGTGTCTGAACACCTTCACGACACATTTCTCTCCTGATTTCGGGCCGAGGCCGTTCATCTTTCCATTGTACACCTTGAAGTCCTCGCCCTTGGAGAAGCTTTTTTCCTCAAATGACACCCAGTAGGACTCCCCATTGCCCTGGTCATTACTTTGTAGCGTGCAGTTCTGGAGACTGTGAGAAACATGCCACAAAACCGAATCAGTTGTATTGTTTCATAAAAAAGAATTAGTTCTAGTTTAACTCGCTAAATATACAACGTATAAATATTATGGAAGTGCATAGACAGGGAAGATATCCCCCACCTATACACTTTGCATAGGTAGGGAAGACATTCCCTACCTATTCACCTTGCATAGGTAAGGAAGATATCCCCTGCCTATTCGCTTTGCATAGGTAAGGAAGATATCCCCAGACTATGCAATCCCTATGTGTGCAAAGTGCATGCAGAGAAGATAATTATTGCTTGACTATCCACTCACCTTAGGAAAAGAAAATATTTTTGTCTCTGCATATTTTTTTTAGGTCGAGAAGATATTTCTTGTGTAATAGGCCTACTTTGCTTCGGCAGGGAAGATATTCCTTTCTTTCTGTGCTTTGCCTGCTATGTTTGCAATAGCTATGAAACATTATAATTATAGGTAATGATCATGTATCACACTCATCATCCGGCGGTAATAAGCCAAATCAGCGCCTATCCCCATTACGACCCATTGGCGACAACAAACCTAACCTACCTCTGTCAAAATATGGCAAAAAGAAAAAGCTGTAAGAAGAAAGGCAACCCCATAGATTTTCTGTTGTTCTTATGCATCTTCAATTTAAGTTCATGTATGAGGGGACAATGAATTTGATAGGCTTTAATTTTAAGCCCATGGGGGCAGAATGTAATTACATGCGTCATTGTAATTGAGCATGGCACCTATGAAAAGTCCAGAGTGGATCTATTGGGATAGGAGCAAGGGGAACTAGCAGTTTCCTGCCTATTTAGGAAAACATACAGTAAAGCACACCTACACGAAGAATACACCGGCATTTGATTTACTTGTAGGTCAAGCATTCCAGGGAATTTTCCACCCAGCACCCCTACGCCAATCCGACGTATTTGTGTAGGATATCCCGTAGAGTAGGTAGGATTACCGTAGGGGTGGGGTCCCTACATCAAACAGACGTCGGTCAATGCTGTAAACAGCGGATCTACGAGGGAAGGATACCATTATGATTGCTTTGCGCAAACACCCTATACAGAGGATTACCTTAGGGTTGCTGGTTGGAGTGATGAAACTTCGACTACGCAGTAGTTCGACGATCGAACCCTTCACATTTCAGTTCATTCTCCACAAATTACACGGGAGAGGAGAAAGAAAAATTTTGAAACTATTTCAAGCTAATATTTATTTTGCTTCTTGCCAGTGCAGATTCTTTTTTGCTTGTTTTTTAATTTTGGTGTATAAAGAAATCGGCAGATACTTCCCCCCCCCCCCCACACACACACACAACTTCAGTAAGCGCATGGAGCAGCGAGCCTTTGTCACTGCGTTTTGCTTTGAGCTCGGTCTAGGCCATTCGTCTGTCACTTGTCTTTGCTGACTCGCCGACTGATTCGGTTGATTTTGATTCATATAACCTCCTGTCGTTGACTGACTCGAATCGCGATTCGCTTCTGTCGCCACTGGCTCGCCGACAACTAATTCTATAGCCTATAATATCGTGATTCAAATCAAATGCACTAAATTTAGACCAATAATAATTCCACACGTTTGGTGATGACGTAGTACACTATCTTCCCTACCTATGCAAAGTGCATAGGGAGGGAATATCTTCCCTACCTATGCACTTCCTTCCAAATATTATACCAATTCTAAAAATGTCTTGTGCCAATTTTCCTTCTCTTTAACGGTTCATCATATATTTCTTACTTGAATTCAACAACTGCAAGTGATTTTTGATATCCACTGGCTTTTCCTGAATATCCTTTTATTTGTACACTAAGCCAGTTTATGTACATTACCTTTTATTTTTATTGTATAGTTTGTTTCTGCATCCATTGGCCTTCGCTAAATAAAAATCATGGGGGAAAAAATGCGTTAGAATCTGGTCACTTTTTTCTTCTCTCCATTGTACCACGTAAAACCTCCAGTCAGAAAGAAACAGCAAGAAAACTATCCAGTAAATTTCCAAAATACATGTAATAATAACAGAAAACCAAAACAACAACAAAAACTCGAATAAATAAAACACAATTTAAAAGAACAAACGCTATAATGAATATAAGAACAAGAAACGGTCGACTTATAGCTAATGAATTAAATCTTGTTGTGGTTCACTTTCAACGAAGATTACTACCACTTCCAAGAAGAGCTGTATGATGGAACTTTGTATGTGACCCTGCAAAGCTGATGCTGCTGCCCTCGTCCATCCGCAAGCGCAAGGGATCATTCTGGATCTCGTTTTGGCAGTTATTACTTTTCTCCACTTCCTACCACCTTCTCTTTCTGACCTCTAGTTTTCAAACGTTTTTGTTTAAGAGTTGTCTGAATAGTTCAGTTTATTCTGTGATACTGTACTGGATTGACACTGAAAATTCTATTACTTAGTACTTGTATTTCTCGAGTTCTCAATGGGGATGGGTTGAGGGCGGGGTGTAGACGTATTAGGAAAGTTAGCTCAAACCATACAGCATCAGGTGACACAAAGTTACAACTGTAGCTTGGCAGCTATTATTATCATTAATGTTGTTATTATTCTTATTATCATATAACTTATTGTTATTATTATGAGCATCATCATCATCATTAGTATTTCTGGTATAATGTTTCGAGCGGAACTGATAACTGCGATTATTATGATAAATGAACACTATTTTTCTGGGTATGAAACGGTTAATAATTGTATGGTGATTTTCTGGGTCACCAGCTGTTGCATCCCCACCTCTCCCCCGATCCCCCCAAAACCCCTAGAAAAAAAAACGAGGACGTATCGGTACCTCTACCCAATTACATTTTTAGAATCTGTCACTTCTCTCATACATTTTACTCCCACCGATCTATAATTCTCCTTTTCTGTACATGTCTAAGCCTGATACAAAATGCAGCTGTTTGATGTGATGATACTGAAACAGAGGTATGTGAGACCAGAGACTTGAGACTGACCTAAACATGGTCCCTCCCGCTTTGTCTTTCTCCTTTTTATCGCAACACCCGCCACAAGTGTGACCGCTTAAACCAGCGGCCTGACAATCGCACCATCGGATCTGATCTCCGTGATCTTTGCTCTTCTTCCTGCTAGGGAAACTGTGGCGGCGGGAGCTATTTGTACTTTTGGCGTTGTCGTTCAGATGGTGGCTGTAGGGAGCTCCGTCTGAAGGGGGCAGCTCCGCCAGCTCTTGACTGGATAAGCACCCGACCTGGGTCTGAAATTAAAAGAAAATACAGCAACTTCATAATGACATTTGAAGAGAGTAATCAGCGTAAACAAACTGTAGAAGAAACGAAAAGGGTCCACGTGATCAGAAATGAAAATATCCAGAAAATGAAGGATGGGGTGGGGAGGGAGGAGCATAAATTCAACTTCACACAAACTGCAAGAGACATGAAAAGGATCCAAGTGGTTAGAAAGGAAAATGCCCAGGTTCATAATATTGGAAACACTCTAAAGGCTCCATGCTGGACATTCTAAAAAGTCCAGGCAACCTGAAGTCGGACCAATGACATCTCAAAAAGACCGCCTTGAGCCAAATTTAGTGTTCCGAAGTCAACACCATTGTCCGCATCGAGAAGATGGCACGGGTTCCGACTGAATAATCAAATATGATTTCAAGCGTCGACATGCACACATATTAAGGCCTTACTTATCAAGTTGACATGAAATTTAATACCTTTCTTAGAATGCTATCAATTTATGCCTGTGCAGAAACCATGGCAACCTTGAACTTAATCTTTGTAATCAGGGGAGTTTTATCTAGAATTTGAACTCTCCGCACCCGTTTGATTCCTTGTTTTACCTTTGTTTGTTTGTTTTGCCGTCTGTGTGTGTGTATGTGTTTTAAAATAGGAAACAAAAGAGGCATTAAGATTAGAAACGTCCGACTTTGAGAGCAATGATTAAACTTGTCATTTTAACGCATCAGACTGAATATTCATGAGGTTTCTAGATTCGTTTCGTGACAACGATGCCTAATTGGACGTGTTCAAATGAACTGATGACCCGGTCCGCATGAATCTTCTGATGCAAGCTTACCTTCGATATGTTCATAACCCTACAGCAAATTTATGCCACGGTAAAAAATTTGCACAGCGCATTGGACCGCTGTTTGGCACGTTGCATTTATCATCTGGCAGTGGAAACATCCTCCAACATTTACGACAGCCATCAATTTCTCTGAATGAGGAGTGTTACAACTACAATATTGCTGTTCTCACGCATTTCGTGCTTGTTGGGATCTCTAAATGTTACATTTATTAGTTGCCAATGTGCTGGGGGCAGTTAGTTTCCAAATTATGTAATATTTATCCAGAGCACCAACGATGGAATGATCAAACGCAAATGTCAGTGACGTGACGAATGCCCTGCTGACATGGACAGACCTGCCCATGTTGAGTAAGCATGGAAGTGAAATTAGACCAGGATGACAGCCCGGCCAAATTTCTTGTTATTTCTGTTGTTTATTTCTTAGAACAATATTTTCTCTTTGTTTTCTGGGAAATGGTTTCCATGAGTGACATTGTAATTGGTGTAACAAAACGGCAAGGCCTGGAGAACAAAGGAGAACACTGATGTATGAAGTCTAGAACTTTCGTGGAACCTAGAGATCCTTCAAGCTATTTTATCGAAAGAGCTGGACAGTGTCTCACCAGACTGTCTTCAACCTTCCTGACCCGCTGTTACACATTTACTTTTGATCCCAAATGGTGAATTGTCGCCCTGCCCAATTATCCTAACAATCTGAACATGATATCAGCGATGACGATGGAGGCGGAGTCAGGAAGAATGATGCTTCCTGGTTAGTTGTCAGTTGATACCGTGGGTCAGAAAGTCACAAACAGTTCATGCCATTAATTACAATACCAAGTCCTTTCATATTTCAGCCTTTGAAAAACAGTTGTTGTTTTTTTTCTTGGCAATGTCATGTTGCTGTCTTTGTTTCTCATTCTTGAAAATGCTGATGAGTATAGATACAAAACTGCTAAGCTTATAAATGGCCAAAGGACAGAGACTGGCAAGGACGATGATGACGGAGAATTCTCATGAAAAACGATGTTTAATATCAAAACGGATGCAAGAAAATTAATGAAATCAAGAGCGAAAATGCAAAAAAAATACAAAAAACTGGCACGCCCAAAAACAGTTAAGTTCTTCCCCCTCTTGACTCAATAGATCATGTCAGTAAAATTCCTTACTATGCATAAAAAAAAAATATCGTTATGATTATCAAACCCTGATAGTACAGAGTGACTGGTGTCACAAAAAGCATTGGGTGAATCATTATCGGCATAGAAATGTAAGTATTCGAAAAGAATGGAGCAAAAAAAGTTCAGTAGAGGAACTCGCGCACATTCAAGTCAACGTCCCACTTCTCCCGATAGTTACCAACGCAATAAACAATTTTTGCTTACTGTGGGACGTTCCAGTTATAAACAACCACCCCCACATAAATAATAACAGTTAAAACGTGTCATTTATACTTCAAACCAAACCTTATTTGAAACGTATCTATGTCAGGAAAAAGCCAAACTACGACAAAGTTTAAACGTGTCACAACATCTAGTCATTAACACAATTATACACTACCTCTATTTCTCTTGGAATATGACTGTTCAAAAAAGGGAAAAAACCAGGAGTTGTTTCAAACCAGCAGTCTCATTAATTATCTCGACATGTTTAGCCAGGCCGGTACTACTTTTTCCATATGAAAAAAAAAGGGTTCAGTCACATCCACAAATGATTATTACTTGTGGGTTTTAATAACTACTGCCACCTGTTGCACGCGGAGGGGGACAGATACCGTGTGATAAGAGCCAAAACCCAAACTGGAAATAGAAAAACAAAATGGTGACGAACAAATCGATAGATTGTAGCACGCCAATGTATCTAATTCGAAATGGCATCACTAGCACTGGTAGTATTGGTGTGTCACTGTACAAACTCAGTCCGACGCCACTTGAGGCCAGTGTGCTCAGGCGAAAGACGTAGCACTTTAACCACAGAGGTCGGACAACGCTATAACTCTCTGACTTTAACACTACACAGGATAACTAGTGAAACGCATGAGTTCTAGGAAGGGGAGAGAAGAGAGTGTAGAGGAAAGATAGACTGAGCTTTGGAGCTATTTCAAGGACCGAAATAATTGGCTGACAGGGTTTTCTGCCTCGAACAGCTCTTGTAGTATCGTCCTCTCCTACAAGTTTCGATTCCGTGAGATACACGTCTGTTATATCAATCGCCACAAGTGAACACACACACAACTCACAGTCTCGCTCTCCAACAAGTTTCAATTCCTTGAGACACAAGACTGTTAAACCAACTGCCACATGTGATTTGTGAATACACACAAGTCACAGTCTCCCTCTCCCACAAGTTTTAATTCCTTGAGATACTAGTCTGTTATACCATTCTCCCACAAGTTTCAGTTCCTTGAGATACAAGTCTGTTATACCATTCTCCCACAAGTTTCAGTTCCTTGAGATACTAGTCTGTTATACCATTCTCCCACAAGTTTCAGTTCCTTGAGATACTAGTCTGTTATACCATTCTCCCACAAGTTTCAGTTCCTTGAGATACTAGTCTGTTATACCATTCTTCCACAAGTTTCAGTTCCTTGAGATACAAGTCTGTTATACCAATCTCCCACAAGTTGCAGTTCCTTGAGATACAAGTCTGTTATACCAATCTTTTTTTTTTTGAGCTGCTAAAATAGAAACGCATTTTCATCGAGTAGAATGAAAAAATGTGACTGGGAATGTGACCAGTTCTACGAACGGCCCTTTAGCTGGTATTCCTGGTAATGAAAACATACGTCTGGTCGGGTATCATTCTTTATATTACACGTTGTTGGCCTATATCCGATACAAGAAGGGTTATTTCAAAGTATTCAAACCAAGTGATAGCCTTTGTCTGTCATCATATTAATTAATTTTCATCAGTAATAGTATGCACCCGGACTCACAGAATAGGAGGGAACTGGTAGTATCTCTATCCTGTGCCAGGACTACAGTCAAACGGAATTCGCCCGTCCTGTAGAGAAACACCATTGAGGAACAAGTGTCGGTGTAAGTGAATTCGGCGCCTAAGGTTTTGCTGTCGATGTGTGTAGTCCAGAAAGTGTTATTGGTAGCACCAACAGATCAATGACACCCCCCGTGGAGTGTTCATTGCCAAATCCAGAGCCCATTGATGAACATTTCCGCCTATCTTATCTATGTGTCCGCTTGTGTATACATGGGCATATGGTGAGATATTCCAGGGAATGGCTAATGAAATTTTGGATGCGGCTCATTATCAGATAATACTCTGTCTATAGGCACAGGCTGAAGATTTTGCAAAAAAAATACGCAGCTTTGGCTTCCCGCATGTGCTAGGCAAGGCAGTATGATGCTCACTCGGGTCTGGTGTTAGCCTGTTCCCCCTGGACATACATTCGCACCAAAGATTGGTTGTTCGCACGCCCGTGTGTATGTGCCTGTAAGGGCTGCCGTGAGGGCAGTGCATAGTGTATTAGTGTGATACACGATTTATGGGCGGCGAGCCACCCGTCTGGCGCCTACACAAGCCTTGGTCGGTTTCACCCCTAAAGGATATGATGGCAGCGGGAGGGAGTGAAAACACAAGTTGAGAAGGGATATGGGAGATATCGATCGACATTATCGCGAGCTAGGCATGAGGGCACCTGCATAACACGACGCGTCTGATCCCCTTTGTCTCTGCGGGCAAGCATGGTGCTCGTAACATCAGTATGAATGTGCCAGCTTGTAATGTTCACAGTTAGGAGATATTTTGTGATTTCAGTCTTGTATATTTTGCGACATAGTTATTTCTTTGTTTTTGTCCATTTGAGACATCCGTCTTGTAAAATTATGATATATTTTGCGGCATCAGACTTGTACCACTCAATACTTTACTGAAATTATATTAAAATATTAAGACCCCACAAAAGTTCAAATTGAAAAGGAATGTGTTTCAATGCCATACCATTTTTCGGAAAAGTTACAAAGGAATAACTGGTTAAATTCCACCAGGGGCGCAGTAACAAGATCACGAACAGAATCAAATATTAACGGCTTAAGAATGTCCATCATAGAGAGTGCATTATTACTTTCCGAATGGTTAGTCAGTTGTGTTTTTCGGCAACATGACAACAGCCAGATAAGGGAGCATAATTATTCATTGTCCATTTTCTTGGACTATTCTGAGCAGACTGAGCTCCATGAGGAAACATGTCGCATAAACAAAGTCCTAGAAAACAGATTTCATAGCTATAAATATCACAACGAAACCCCTGCCAGATAACGGTCGCAGTTGTAGTTTGCTTGCGGTTGGTTTCTTTCAAGTGGCGTCCAAAATCCTGTCAAACAGAAGAACAGGAACAGAAAAGCTAAAAGCCGTTCGTAAAGGATTTTCGCACAGCTGCCGGAGCTTGCTTGAAATTTTATAAAACGTATTTTAGCAGCCTCCACCTTATAGTAAAAACATTCTCAATACCTAAACGAAACAAAATAAGTATCAAGATGAAGCTAAGCCCATTTCCAGCTGAAAATGAACATACACTATGTTTTCTTTTGGAGTCATAGAATGATTATCTATTGTTGATTCTAATGCTAAATCAAACTGCCTGACGCAACAGTATACTAACCTTTCACTCTGCAACTGAGGTATTCTAGCCTACAAGTTGCTCAACCGTAAGTCAACAATATATGTAGTTGTTTCTTTAAGCGCAGAGAAATTGTGAGTGGAGTTAATTTCCAAAACGGTCTCTGACAACGTTTAATTTCAAGGACCCTTAGCTAATCTTCTTCTTTCGTCTAAAAAAAGTATGTGGCTTTCCCACTTTGCTGTTTTTAGAACAATTGCTCGATAGGGCTTTCCATAAACCAAAAATTCCCATTGTGAAATATGGCAGTTAGACTCTTTCAAATCCGAATCTCCACCTCAACCCAAACTCGTTCTCAAAACGAGCTCCGACCGTATTTTTATGCACACCGTATGTCTTGCCTGACTTCATCTCGTTAAAATGTGACCCAGACCATAAGTCCATGACCCAAAAATCCATGCGGAAAATATATTTCGAAATAATCGACCTTCAACATTTATATCTTTAAGGAAAATTTCCGGTTTTCGTATAGGTCGCAATGTATTTTGAAAGAACAAGTCTGTGGACAGTGATAAATTGAACCAGTGAGTCACTGCCTCAAACAGCCGAAGGGACATCGTCAGGTCTATTTTACTCCAGAACAAGGGATGACAATTTTTCTTCCAAACTCTTTCAGAAACACAAAAGAGAAATAAGTTCCCGGACAAAATGTATCACACATTACAGTATTTCACGCACACTGTCCGAAGTGTTACCTCGAGAGTGCTGCTCCTAGTACATCTGTCACACTGCCCAGGGAATAACAGAAAACAATGGTTCCGTACTGAAGAATACAATTATTACTGAACAATCGCACCAACTTTAGTAAAACAGTAGACTGTTAGTTTAGTGGGTAAAAATCAAAGATAGAAAGAAAGAATAAACAATTTTTCAAAGAATACCTTGTTTGTTCCAAGCAAAACAGTTTTCCAGATGAGACACTGTTGTATACTCGCATTAGCCGCAGCACTAAACAATATCACGTGTATACGACTTCAAAAAACCCCGAGTGATAAAAGTGACAATGATAACGCCCACTGAAAAATGACATAAAATCCTGCTACAATGGAGCCGAGTAGTTCACGACCAGTCCGTTCTAATTTACGTAGGCGACAGGGAAAATCGGCGCAAAAACAGCAAATTAAATAACTGATCTAGGTTGAATATTAATACTCACTGTACTGTGCCAATCGTTCACGTCACTCTCTGAACAATTGGAGTCAGTCACACGCGACGTGCGCCACTCATAACGCGCGTGCATTTTCTATTATGTAAAGGACTCGGTGTGGTCGTGTCACCGCCCACTGGCTAGATCAATACGAGTCTGCGTGCCGGAAACAGATTCACACACACAGAAAAGCTTTCTCTCCAAGCGGCCCTAATCATTGCTTTGTTCTACTCCACACGACCAGATTTGGGTCCCTGTGAATCATGGGATACCTTTCTAGCGTTTCAAATCAGGGTAGATGGTGGCCCTTTGTCTCCTGGGAAAATCCATGTGTTCCATCCAGAAAAGAATAATTTGATTCACAATGGCTTGAAAGTGAAAATTGCTTACTGAGTTGAGCTGGAAAGCATTTGGGCTTTAAAATGCTGTAATAAATAAAAACTGACATCCCAAAGAGTTGTCACAACAATTCAGTGTGCAATGCTAATATTCAGGCACACGGCCATAATATACACAACAATAATAAAAAAAATGATACCTCATATTTTCCAAATTTCCACTCGTAGATCACAAAACATCTGTTTGAGTGTTTCGAAAGACGTTTTGAGCAGGTAAAAGCCGGTAAATACAATAGGTGAGCGACCTTCAGTTTACAAGGAGTGCCCAATAGTAAGGTTTGAGTTGGTGTTTTTTTTTTTTTGCGTTGGATGCAAAGTTGGAGTATGTGGGCACACAGTTTTTAAGAGAGGAGGTCAGCTGGATGTGGGCAAAAAAAGAAGGGGCAGGCAGTGGTGTCAAGTGGAGCTGAAGTGGGTGATGAGAACATCTGAAGAATGTGCAGTGCGTGGCTACAGAATGCATGGTCGCGTAGTTTTATTAGATCTACCATTGTTACATTTTTACGACAGAGACTCATACTGAAGCACACACAAACACACATGCACGCGCGCACACACACAGAGCTAAATAAACCCTCTTGCATCTCTGAGTCTGAAAGTGGCTTTACCGTGCGTCACTTATATAATGTTTATATTGCGCCCCCAAAATACTCTTGTCGGTTTTCCATTTCCCCCGGGAATATACAACTCCCTAACGCACTTCAGTTCAATGTGGCATTTTGTGTCTGCTTCTAAAACGTTACTATCATAAGCTTATCATAAACAGGTGATCACGCATTGAATTGTCCAAGCTGTTGTAAATATTACAGAAATAAAAGTGACAAGGGAGTAGACCGAGTAGTGTGTGTGTGTGAGAGAGAAAGAGAGAGAGAGAGAGAGAGAGAGAGAGAGAGAGAGAGAGAGAGAGAGAAACGCCTCCTCATCATTAATATTACTGACGAGCAACGCATTTGGCGTCGGTCTCGGTCTATCCAGGCCCTGACTCATACTGTCACCGTCTTGTTCAATTCCTGGTTAAAACCCCACACTTCATTATTGCTCTTGTATTTCACTCTTCTAATTATACCCAACGTTGATCTCTTTCCATACAAGTGTGAGTCGCGGCTGGCCAGGGAAAGTAAATAGTTTGTTGTTGTTTACTTATATAGAGAGTAGGCCATCATTACTGGCACTCAAACACCATTTCCTGAGGTCGTCATTTATACGCTGTGCTTTGCATTTCCGTTACATTGTCAATGAGTATGACCCTAGGCGCCTAGGTGTGACCTCATTCCGGCGGTTTTCGAACCGTTCGAGTCTCCAACACCCACGGGCATTATATGAATCATTCTCCAAGACTAAACAGCATGCTGCATTGATATTCTCAACACAAGAATGGCTTCACTTAAAAGAATGTATGCTTAGATTTAGTCACAACATAAATTTGCTGCATGGATGTCTACACACGGAAACAGAGTTCCACAGATTGGCGGTGACCCTAGTGGCGGACTTAAGCTTGAACTGTTATGGTGTCCTTTCGCAACCAGCAAAAACAGGGCAACATCCAAATTTCACTCATTAAAAAAAAGTGTCTTCACGGTCACCCCGGGTTATGGGCTCTGATGCTTAAAGCTTCATTAGTTTCATAGTAGATCCGCAAGGCTTGGAGCAAGCTTACAATAGGGAAGAAAGAAACGGCGCGTTTGGGAAACCCCGAGAGAGTAGACAGTTACTTCAGCGTGTGCTCTAAATGTGTTACGGTCTTCATTTGACTTCATGTCCATTCCTGCATTGTAAGGCAAGTGCACATTTTCCCTCATTGTAACCAAATTCTAGCGATCTTATTTATAAGAACCTGAAAACGAAAAAAAGTAATCCAAGGTAAGATAACGAAAAAACCGGGAAAGGCGACACACCGTTAAACTCAAACTCAAACTCATGGCGTCTATTGGGAAGGGTATGTCTGTGTGACTGATGAAGACCTACAGTTACTGAATTCACAAAATTTATTCCCACCTCTTCCTGCCAATGCTAATGTTACCCAATAGTTCTCCAAGACTCTCACACCTCACGCCTATCCGTCTCTCAGCTCTCATGTGATGAAGTCTCACCATTTCTAGTGTACTGACTTAGCGGACTCATTTACTCCAGCTTGAGAACTCTTTCTTCTCTTATTCATAAAGGAAGTGGGAAAACAAAACAAAACACGTCCGCACCAATACACGACACAAACAGAGGGCAAAAAATAGTGTGAACGGAAATAAGTTAACGAACGTGTGTCATTATGTAGAAGTGACATTCTGAAACGTGGAAAGTCAATTCTCAAGTGTAAATCGGAAAGCTCTCCTAACAACAATCGTAACCTTAAGGCGGCTTTATCTTGATCAAAGTTTTAGCTTAACATTATCTTGAATTGTAAACTTCGATTTTTGTTTGTTTGTTTCTGATTTCTTATATGAAAAAGAACAGATCTCTAGAGCTCTTTAACTCCCACCCTACACGTAACATCCAACACATGACATTTTTGGGGGCTTCTTCGTCCTGACCTGGCGTTATAACCGACCAAATTTCTTCCCCACTCATAGTGAAAACTGTATCAATGTTAGTTTTTTGGTGAAAAAGCACGCCCTATCAATACCGCGCCCAATGGTTGTGGGTTGTCTATCCAGCATATGGAAGCAAATGAACGATAGGTAGCTGATGGATTCAGCGTATGTAACATAATTATGGTTTACGTGGCCTGGAAGGTTTGCGGTTACCGCTAGCCTGGTTGTTGATGCTGCTGCAGTTGTGGTGCTGACGTTGATAAAAATATTGTTGTTGCTCCCATGTACGTATATATGTCCCCCACCCCACTCCACCCACACCAACACTCGTATCGGGCTTTCGTAACCGGTTTTACCATATTCCCGGAGACGTACATTGCCCAGACTAGTCATAGCAATTAGGCATGCTCTGTGCACAAATAATTATACATTAATGGCTTTCACGCCTCGTCATGTTTGTTCATTTACCATGTCCCGTCGGCTCTGAATTGATGAGTTGCCCAAAATCAGCTCATCTGTGACCATTATTAAAACGAAAACGGCAGAACTATCGCGGAACTGTATTAAGAGATGCTGTGCTTTCATCGAGAGAATCAATATAGTGAAAGATCTGTAACTCATATTAACTAGTAACTAAATTTTTTACAAAGTGTCTAGGGAAACGGACGCACACAGCTGGTGGTCTCAGCACTTTAAAATGATCCATGAACTGAACTGACAATTCTGCCCTTTATTATTGCTATATCGAAATACCAACTGGTTGGGATGTCTTAAATGCTCCACGACTGTTTCAATTAAATGTTTCATTTTTTCTAAAGGCCGGGATTTTTTTTTCTTCAATGCAATATTGCTTTAAATCAAGACAAAAAAATATTATCAGCAGAGGCCACACACAGTGTCCGTGGTAAAGAAGCCACTTTATTACACAATAATCACTGCTACTTACACCCCATTTTCATTTGCCGCCCGACACATCTGTGCTCTAAAATAACGTGTATGTTTGTGGAAATTACGTTGTGATCTGACCCCAGTGTTGGTTTCTGGGTTAGGTGCCAGATGGTCACAAATGAGATGTCTGACTAGATCAGACTCGATCAGTGGTTCCTACACGGGGGATTCCCTACCCATCCCTGAAGAATTTAGGGACTTTAAGGAGCGTCGCGGTGGAGTGTGGGGGGGGGGGGTACCTTGGCCGGTAAATACTGCACACGGGAGGCATTGTGACGGGACAGTCGCTTTATTATTGTGATATTGAATTTTTTTTTTTTTAATTCCAGATCGCACAAACCACTGATCTTCAATACTGTCCCCGTTGCTTAGTTTCACCATAGATCGTGGTATTCCACGATCTATGGTGAAAAAACCATGAAACAAAGCCATGAAACTTAAATGTTGAAGGGGGGGGGGGGAGTTTAAGTTTGAGTTTTGACTAAAGCACGTGGATACGATCCCGTTCATGTTGTGCTAGGAACAAGACAGTGGACAAAATATGGCAGAGTGACTGGACAGAAGCAGATCCTACCAGAAGCGCCCTCAAGTGCCCGCTCTAGAAGAGGACAGGTTTAAAACTGTTAGGAGCGACTGGACATGATGACTCATGTATGCACATATTATTATATCAGCTGGACAATTTGGTCCAGCATCGCCTGTCTCTTCAGAGAATTAAAGATGGTAAATCCGCCAGGTCTATAGTTATACTATAATGGGATGGGAATCCCAACTTTGTTTTGGGAAAGGGAACTCCGCCAGTTCTGTTGTCACACTATAACGGGATGTAAGTCCCAACTTTGATTTGGGAAACGTAAATCCGCCAGGTTTGATGTCACGCTATAACAGTATAACGGGATGTAAGTCCAATTTTTTCCTTGGGAAAACATCAATGCTGTAAATGCGTCAAACATTTCAGCAGGAATGAACAACGGACACGTTATATTCGTATGTCCGTTTATGTAAAATCTGCCAATGACCTCATTATAAAAGTACGTTTGTCACCAGGAAACATTTTGCCAACCAGTTTCCAAAGTGCATTTTGTTTTCCTCTTTCACTTCCGAGGGCGGTCAACGGGATGTCAGTGAATTACAATCAAATACATTGTAAACTAGACAACATTGTAGTCGAAGATTTCATGGCTTGACATGCAGTTCTGAAAATTCTTTTATGGTTACCCCTCCCCCCAACCCCTTCTCTAGCCACACACACACGAGCGCAGTTTCACTAAGACTTGCGTGTCAGCTCTCTATACCACCCCTCCCCCCAGACCCCTATAATCAAATTTACCTTTTGAATAACAAAGAAAACCGCAGCGCAAACGTTCCAAATAGAACGATATTCACGCATAGGGCTAGGGGTGACAAACCGCTGTTATTTCCTGACGTATAGCATGAAATCTGTAGTAAGAATGAATCTCTCTCTCTCTCTCTCTCTCTTTGCTTGTTCGTCCGTCCACCTTTCAGTTCTTTGTCTGTCTGTCTATTTGCCTATCTATCTATCTATCTATCTATCTATCTATCTATCTATCTATCTATCTATCTATCTATCTATCTATCTAAACAAGAGAGCTGACCGACTATCCAGTATTGGATAACACGGAGGTTGAATGCCCGATGGAATTTTTGTTTACCTCTTGAATTAGTTTCGTTTCTTGCTGGAATTTCGCATTCCCAAAACAATGACAAATTAATCTCCTTTTCGGAAAGGGCGTTGGGTAATGACGAAGAGTTTGCTTTCGTCTTCTTTGAAATCAGTCAGATAATAGAAAAGCTGACGAAATATTGCGAATCTTGAAAGGGTATTTTGATGGCGTAAAAATAGGATGTGATTGCGTGTTTGTGTAATTATTTTTACTATAAAATGGTTTTTTTCGATTAAGAGCGTAGAATACTAAACATAGGCATTCAAATGTATGAAACAGGCACCTCCTCACTCTGTACAGTGACTGACTGAATGTACTGAGTTGAACCTGAACACATAATGGATTTTGTGAAAGTTGGTGGGACTGGGCCCATGGGGTCGAGTCTGTTTTGCTTTGGTTAACTAAACCAGGGCGTCCAACGGTAGCTCGCCCATTAGTCAGACTGAAACAAATTTATCTCGCTAATTGATTAAAAAAAAAAGTTCAAGTCTGAGTCACTACTATCGAGGCAATTCAGGCTTGACTGGGCGCACACAGACGTAATAGAAAGACATAATAATTAAGCTGCAATGCTCGATAATTTGATGTTTGACTAAATTAGGATCATCTACGTAAACAGTGGGCACAATTTTAAACTCACCATGCTGAAGTCTCAAGATAGTCTCCGGCTGATTTTTATAACATCCAGGTATAACACTTTTACACAGGCAGACTCAAAATCTTTCTAAAATACCAATGCTTGATCACTGCATAAACTGGTCTCATTTTTACCCCAGATTAAATCTGAAGTTGACGTAAGTTTACATTGTGCGCTGCCTAAGAATTGATCTTCCCGATCATCGGACACGGGGATACGGAATTACCAAAGCAGACAGGATATTTCCGCGTATGTCTGCGTTAGCTTGACACTGACAATGTGATAAGACACTGTCAGGACACTCTGACACTCCGTACCGATGGTCCTACAAACCTTAATTATGTTAAATATGCCAATCGTCTCCTGTGTACAAGATGCTTGTGAGCGTTATAAATAATTATGTTATCTAAACAAAACTGTTCAAAATTTGATGAAAATCGGTCGCCCATTCACATAATAATAGCAATGATAAGGGTGAAACTTTGCAGTTTAAACCGTCGGAGACTCATGTTAGTAATGATAATTAACTGTTCTTCCCGGCCCACCAGATCAAACATTGGACACGCCCCTGTTGAGGTAAACCTGTTGTATGTTTCTTTAATAGTAGAGAATTTTATTTCCAGATTAACTGACACAGAAACAGAAAAAAAAAAAGCAATTAAAAAAACGGCGCCCACGAAGATCCAACACAACTGGTGCAATGATCTCAGGTCTTCTCATTCTGGCTTTAACCATAAACAGTTCCCACGTACACTTTCATCTTAATATTCTTTTACAGTTTGTATTAAGGTAACCCATGCTTAAGACGAAATATGCGGTGTCATGAACAAAAATAAAATCTACATAGCGAGTATTACTATACTGAAAGGCACAGAATGATGTCCTTGCCAAACTATATGCATTTGCTAGCTGAAGTTAAGTATCTCACGACTGCTTTATTTGTATTACTTTCTAATTACTCGTTGCACAGATGATTATACTGGAATATGGTGACGATAAAATACAGGGCATACACTCATATGCATTTCCTTCCCAAATGCGCCACAAAATGTCAAGGCAGTCCAAAAAGCAGCTGTTTATCGCCGTCCTCAAGTGTGCCAGAAGAATTGTATCATGGTATATACCAGTACTCTTTGTTCCTAATAGCTTAATGCTGCAGAAATATGTTCTACACCAGTATTTCAGCCTTGTACTTCCCTATAATTCCTTCCACCCAAACCCCCTCTTAGCTCTTTGACAACCACATTCATGCCTTTTCATGACCACTTTGGCTCCTAAAGCCGGTTACAGTTTCGAATGGGAATTAATAATACGATTATGCGGTCAAACCGTCAAAGGTTAAAAAACATCCCCTGAGACTGTGAAAGCCGACAGAAAACTTCCTAAACAAAGACGTGTGTTTGTGTCACAGGCGGCAACGTCTTTATTCAGAGTCAATGAGATTTCTAAATTCCTGCGGAAATATTTAATTATCGCTTTCCGGTGTCGACAGACATGAATCCCCACGAAACAAAAAAAAAAAGGTGAGAAAAACTTCCCGCACTGCAGTAAACATAAACAAGGTCTTTCACTCCTTTTGAAATGGATATTATACCTTAAATCACATGCAGAAATTGCCTTAAAATCCCTGCAGTTACTGAGACGCAAAGCCAAATCTTGTCAGGTCAAATGAGCAATACAGTCACAAACTCCAGTCTAGACTGTCCTGAATCCCCTGGGCTGCAGTGAAAATTAACTCTAGTAATTATACCCACAACGCTTTCTTGGATGTACAAGCGATTACAACTATCCACGAGGCATGTCAAAATTTATATTATATTCAGTATTTATTTAATTGCATCACCTGAATATTTCAGTGTTTACAGTAAAATTTCCATGCTATTTGGATCGCTTATGAAATTCATCTGCAGTCACTGTTTTTGACACGCTTCATGATTCCATGTTACACTGAACACCAATTGCACTGTTGAGTGGTTTATAAACATCTACTGAATTCTGTTTTAAGTTCCGGTTTGTTGGCGTCTACGTGAATTTCCGTTTAATTGCAAAGGATCGACGTATTATTTGCGATGACCACGACTCCTGACGCAATTACAACAGCTTATTTCTGTTTCTATGTATTACCCTGACGTCAGTGTTGGTCTGATTCCAAAGAAAATGAACTTGCGGATACGGTCTTTCCGGTGTTTACGCTCGTTTTTCATAACGTATAAATATAATGAGAAAGGATTGGAGAGTGGATTTAGCAAAACTTTGTCAGACTAGCATTGACAGGACAATAAATAACAAATTAAACACACGAAACTTTTCCACACTCTGTTTGTGGCAATTTTTACACAGTATTTAATATGACCAGACCCATGTTCTACACCTGCAATATTAACTTCCAATGTCTTGATGTGAAAATTCGGCCTTACATTGATCGATTCCGTTGTTTGTCAGAATGTTCTAAACGAAATGAATGCGCTAACATGCCGATCACACATTGCACCTTTGAACCCACTTCCTCAACGTCACCCACGCGAAAACTGCAGACACCACAAAGACGAAAAGATCCAAATTAAAGAATTCGATAACTTTAAACTTCGTCTGTCTTTGAAGTTCGATAAAGCTGAGCTGTACTGCATGCTGTTTTGCAGATACGATAATTTCTAGCTATGAGACCCCCTGTGAATATTCTGTCTCCGATCGAAGTTGCCGGTGAATAGATTATGATCTTTTCACGCCCAAGGAAAACAGCAACTGAATGAGAAAAAAAAACAAACCTAGACTTCAGAAGACAAGTTGTTACACGTCGTGGAGTTATGAGAGTATCAAAATTCAACATTTCTACAAAACGCGCCAAATTCTGGTGTTTGTACCCACATGTCAGTAGTTTTTGTTCCCTGGGACATAGTTACGTGCTTGGTGTAAAACACATTCAAGGTTAGATCAATACAAGTCGTCGAGACAAGTTCGCGGAATATGCTGTTCGCGTAAGCGATATGATTAAGATCGTAAAACTAACCGTATTTCAATAGGGACATCTTGTCGTGTATAGATCAGAAATGTCCGTTGTCAAAACAGTCCTCAATAGCGCAATTAATTTGTGTGTGGACAACATAAACTCAGCTAATCTGGACTGTGAATAAAGTGCAGATTTCAGTCAATAGATCTCAAGATCTGTGTCAGAATCACCGGAGTTATTACCCTGACAAAACATTTCAAGTCTAATCTCATCATTAAAGTTTGATAGGGGATATCCCAAATATCAGATACGCCGTGAGTTTACATTAGCAGAAAAGGGATGATGACAACGATAATGATTACAGAAGGAAACAGAAGGGCGATAAATGAAGAGAATGACACAAGGGGGAAAAAGATATAGAGAGAATAAGGAAACTAGAATATTTTATATGTAAAGTATAAAAAAAAAAAGCCGTCTAGGTGAAAGGTTACCGAAACCTTGCTGTCCCAGCCATCATAACGTATACATGGACGCCTCCGTTCTTCAGGCAGGACAGACCTAACTTTGAACGACATATTATCTGGACAATACCTACAAGGGATCAGACCTAACATAATTATGTGCTTTTCTATATGTAGCACTCACTGACCACAGTTGAAATTGATGGGCTCAATTACGAATCTGAGATTCGCTTTTTTGTTTTGTTTGTTTGTTTATGCAAACTTGCCGAGGAGCCCAGATTTGCGCAGGATAAATCTCTGGCGTTGCTTAAGATCTGCTTAAACCTTCGGCTCATTAGTGTCATGAAAAATTGGATATAATTTGGTCTTTCCGCAAAACATTGTGTCTTCAATTCCCATTTTTGCGTACTTTTTGCAAATGTTAAAAGACACTATCATTTAGACCAATTGCGCGTCTGCAATAAAAAAGCCAATTAAAGAAAAGTTTGACTAGCGCCAGATTAAACGTTTGTCAAATTAGTCAACTATTGCATATTCCTTGAGCCATGACACACTTTTCTCACACAGTCAGTAAAAGCGTTAGGCAAAGGTATCAAAACAGAACACGGAGTTTAAAGATACGTCATAAATCAACCGGACTATTTAACGTTCCAAACCAAATTTTAAAAACAACAACGAGATTTTAGTTGTTTTTTGGGTTATTGTTTTTTTGCAGGTTGATGGAGGTCCTTAGTGACCAAAGGCTAGTGCAGTTTAGTTTGTTTTCAATCTCTTAGAATATAATAATTTCCTTGTTGTTTCTATTTATCATGGGATTTTGTGAAATACATGTATAACTTTTTTTCTTTTCTTTTTATTTTTTTTCTTCTTTAAATTTCAAATTAATATTTTCGCGTCACAGGCAGCCACAAAACTTAGGGCAGTTATCACGTTTAGCACAAATTCGGAATCTGGGCAGTAGTTTGGATGCGAAAAGCGAATTTTTTTTACTTTTTAACGTATCTTTTTATCGTTTTGATATGTATGTTATCCAGTGTCCTTAAACGCGCCGTGATTTGTATATATATAGCATTGCAATTTGAAACATTATCTAGAAGTTAATATAATTGTAACAACAACCAAACGCAAACCACAGAAAAAGCCGTTCACAAACCTGAAGTGATCAGTGATTGAATTTCTAACAACGAACAATGCTGTGGGAACAACTTCGTCTTGCAAAGTCGAGCGTCACCAGTTGAGCAGCCTGCGAGGGTTTTTATAGCAATGTCTATAAAGGAAACCTGTTGCGATTACTCAACGCCAAGCAAACATAATAATGATAAAAAAAAAAGTTTCAAGATTTTTGGTTCGACTCCGCCGTGGGTTTTTCTGGCCCTTTGTTTCGTTTCTTGCAGTGACCAATCGAAACCCGAGATCTAAGTGACACAAGTATTATACGTACGAACTCGGACCTCCTTGGCTTTTCAGGTTCCTGTTTGTTTTGTTTTGTTTTTATAAAATCATAAAAGAAGTTTTCGTTTACTCCTGTTCTCGATATTTTGGAATCTGTGTGCCTGCACCTGCAGCCCCCCCCCCCCCGCCAACCCCTTCCCCCAAAATACACCTCGTCTTCCAGATTGCCGGGATATCTAGCTTTGACAACCTGTAGATCACGTGATCTGTAACTGATGTTCCTCCTACCAGCTCTCTCAGGCTAAATTTGGTCTCAGCCATTGAACTCAAGATTTCTAAGCCGAAAGCAGCCGAAGTCTTTCAGAATAAGTGTTTTTTTTTTTTAATGGCCTTCAGCTGATTGGTCAATGTCTCTGCAACTGGATGCCGATTGGTCGATTTCTGAGTATCTGCAAGGTGGTGCATTTCTACACTCGGTTAGCAGTAATCAAAGCACTCCACATAGGCAGTGCGCTTGATTGGCGCAGCAACAACTTATAGAACGTCTTATTTTCGGCCTTTTAAAAATTTTTATTACTATTTTTAAAAAAAAAGGGGGGGGGGGTTGGTTGCTAACGAAACTAAAAACGTAATGAATGAGATTGGTTACAGAATTAAAAAGTCGGTTTTTTTTTCGTTTCTAGAACATATACATCAAAAAAAAAAGGGGGGGGGGGGAGGGGCAGAAATGGGGTGGGGTGGGATGGGGTGGAACAACGTTTTAATTAAGAACTAGGTGGTTTCACCCGGAAAAAATGAAGCCAAAAATATTTCGGGGTCGGGAAGAATGGTGGAGATGGAGAGATAAAGAAAAAACTAAAAAGAGACGAGCGTCAGAACACAAGCCACAAAGGTTGTATGCGCACCATAGAACAGAATACAATTTGGCGCGCACTGAATGAGGCAGAGAGAATTATTGTGTGGTTCTTTGGCTTGATGTCCCCCAATGCCTTACTATGTGTGGGTCCATCGATGCATGCACTATTTCGCAACCACCGTGGATAACTTACAAAGGCACAAAGCATGCTATCCCGTGTACGCAGGGGGCTCATGCATTAAACCATTTTGTCATTAAATGACAGCCAAATAAAAATACTGGAAAACCTATGTTAAATAAAAATAAACGAATAATTTGGTCGTTCCGTACTGAACAACAAAGTGTCTTTGCAGTATAAGTACCTTTTTGTTTCATTTTGTAAACAAGAAAAGAATTGAGTAGAGTGCAAACTATACCGACAAAGGACCCATTAATTCAAAAAGAAGGTCGGCAGATTGATGGAGAAGAAGAAACATCATGTGGGAAAAATTAGCTCTGCCATGTCCAAAATGTTACAACATAACCAATATGCAGACCACAGATTCGTTAGAAAAAGAAACAAGCAAATGGAAACATCAGTTTATAATAACTTCTTGTTAGGTCAGTCACACGCAAGACTTTAGTTAAGTAGGTGTCTGGACATGACACGGGTAGACGGAGGGCCACAGCAGGACCAAGCTGAAGGCATGTTTGGAGAGCATTGTATGAGTGGACAGCTAGGTGTGTTAAATGAAGACCAAACTCATATTATGGTAGACTATAAACTTCCGGGGTCTGGGACCTTCTCCCAGCAAATCTGAAGTGCCTTAACGTGGCTCCTCCTCCGCCCATTCCACTTCTTTACAGGAAACATATCGAGTGGGTTAAAAAAACAAAAAAAGGAGGGGGGAGGGAGGGGGGCGAGCGGAGGGGCACGTATGGCGGATACCAAGATAAGCCGGGTGAAAGGAAAAAGATGTAACATTATTTCGTACAAAAAAGGAAAAAAAAGCAACAAGAAACATTTATTATCACAATGATAAGAAAAGAGACGAGATCAGCGGAGCGCAGCCAGAAGAAAGCAAATTAAAAAAAATTAAAAAAAAGGGCGCCAGCTACAGAGAATTTCCATCTTGAGTAAGAAAGAGAAGAAAGGTGTGGAAGGAAACTGTCAAGGACATTATTTCAAAAGCAAAGCAAAACAAAACCGCGACGTTTTTATACGGTGACGACACCATTTCATTGGTGCACATTCCTTCAAGCTGGACAGAAACACTTGAATTTGTCTTTGACACCATCTCTCTCCTTTCTTCCTATGGCCCCCCCCCTCCTTCCCTTTTCTTCTCTCCCAAAAAGGGACCATCGGCAACCATTTGCGCCAACTGAAAAAGAAGAAAACGCAGTGTCCGGATGCAGTCTACCAGAAAATGTCACGCAGCTCCACATCTTGCAGGATCACCTGAACACATCTTCCGACCACCTGCTGCAGATTGTAAAAAAAAGAAAAAACAAGACAAAAGGAGAGAAGTTGGGAATGGATGGAGCCGAGCTATATGAAACGCGTGTACAGTATTCAAAAAAGACTTCTATGCGCATGGCCACTGACGAAACAATCTGAAATGGGCAAAAATCGCGGCATGTCACGTGAGCTCCAGATTCCTGAACGTCTGTCATGTCATTCTAACAATCGGGTCGTTACAAAGAGGACTTTAGATTTAAGTATGTCCTAGACTTAAGATTATCTTAGACTTAGGTTAATCTTAGAGTTAAGTTTATCTTAGACTATTTCAGGTTCTTATTTCCGGTCCCTGTTGCTCTTCTAACTGCTTGTACTCATTCAAAAAGAGATTGACAGCTATTCTACGAACACTCCGTCTAGCGTCGAGCTGCACATGGTCCTTATCTCCCTCAGTGCAAAAAAAAAAGAAGAAAGAAATCCACTCTAAGTGAAACAGCTCCTCTCCCCCTTCCCCTCTTTATAATGTTGGTTCTTTCTTACTTGTCCAGCTTGTACATCCTGTTTCAGTCTGGAGCCGGAAGTGACCTAATTCTCTCCACAAATCTGTTCACAGGAAACCTAACCCAAGATACCGGTCGCTCCAAAAAAATGATCCTCATCACATGATATTTTAGTACCAAAATGTGACAGGAAATCATAATGGATTTCCCAGATTCACTCGAATTTCATTGCCCTTGCAGTTTGACAACTGCACATTTTGATTTTGTTTTACTGCACTTTATTTCATTTTATGAGCTACGGGATATGCCACACGGCGACACTCATATGTACATGCACACGCAGTCCAGCGCTTACAATAATAAACCTCAGGATTTTCCATTTTCGGTCTAATACCATCATTTATTACGATACAAGATTCTCATCTATTGCAAAAGCCGATCCCTTTCTTCGCCTTCACTAGAGGCGGAGATGGGCCCTCATTATTATTTCCAAATGAATATTTCGAACTATTTTAATTGCCGGGAGTTCACTCCATCTAAACAGTAAAGATGCTAACTGCTGTCAATATAGGTTTTGATGTAGAAGTGACCATTTTCACAAAGAGAAAACTGCCAGATGCAAAGGAAACCCGTCCCAATTTTTTTTCAAGTAGGTACAATTTTCAGAATGGGTGTGGCTTGGGGATTTTCTCGTAAGTTATTTAGGGAAATCAGTCCCAGGCCCAGGCCAAGCCTCCACAGCCCCACACCTAGTCCACCCCGCATCGCGCTGACGTCTTGCATTTAAATACTGAAGATAAAACTTTCCTACAAACCTAACACCCCCCCCCCCATATCTGCAACATTTCACACTCAGTGGAGGGGGGGGGGCATTAATACGGCCAAAGGGCGAGTTCACTAGGAATCTGTAGAGGGGAGTCGGATCATGCTACAATTCTCTCGCAGCTAAAATTGATATCGCGTTTATTAACTTCGCGCGGTCATCCATCTGCAGTTCTGAATCACCCTATCCACACTGCAGTGACTAACATAGAGATCAACGTTGAGACAACGATATAGTATAAAATATCGCCCCCAGGACAAGAAAACAACTATCAGTTGCTGTTGCAGTGCTGGATATTAATTCCATTTGTATTTCTATTTATGTGGCCTTAAACTTTCGAAAGTATGACGTGATACTAAGATATCAGGAATATGATTATCTGTCTGAATTTGGCACATACAGAATTAGTTTTATACCCTGACTGAAGAGGTAAAGCAACAGCAACAGCGACAACAACAACAACAACAACAACACAAACATCACCACCATCAACAAACAAAGAGTCGACACTCTACGAAAAAAGAGAACGTCCACGACATGGACAGAGGAATTTATGTTTTTAGCTTTTCTTTCTTTTTTTTTTTTTTTTCAGGTTGAGTCCACGTCCCCAGGTTTCATCTCAACCCTGTTATCAGCTTTCTGTAAATCCTCTGGTCAGTGAACTCAATGCGTGGACATAAACTTTTGTATGAAGGGAAGCCTCATTTCTCCCGAGTGATAATAAACTCGGCATTGCCCCTAGGAGAAAAACTGTTTTAGTGTTTGAGATCCAAACTGCCGCACGTTCAGCACATGTGACACTTAGGAAATACTCGGGTACAATACAGAATTTCATCCAACAAAACATAGATCCTCCTTGACCCAAAGCTTCACCCCTTTACATCTTCACATTGATGGCATCCCTTTAGACCTTCATATTCATGGCACCCTTTTAGACCTTCACATTGATGGCATCCCTTTAGACCTTCACATTGATGGCCATGCTGGATTTTCGGGATAAAGTGAAAGAATAGTTATGCATTCTGATAGTCTCTTAAGAGTATTTCTTTGGAAACCCACAAATAGTACAGTTAAGCAGAAACAGTCAAAACATGTAGTTCGACCTCCACTCCAATAACAGCAATAACAAGAAAAAACAACATCAGGCTCTCAAAAAGACATTGGTGATAAGCAAACAAAGCCCCGCCCCTCATCCTCTTCCTCCCCAGCGGCGATTTGAAAAACAAAACAAAACAACAACACGGCCAGTAGAGGAAGATTCCAGAACGAAAAACGAAAACGGAATACCCGGGTCCTAAAGACAACGGAAAGATAATAATATGTCGTTGTATAACGGCCATCTAACGAAAAAGAACAGTATCAAATATTCATTTTCTGTGTCTTAAGGCGAGAGCTAAATCTGTGCAACATAGACACGTTTGCAATTATGTCAAAGATAGTACTTTATTTGTCTGCATTGGAAAACCAGACGAGCTCTCGCGATTGCGTGTCTCCTGATTTGGACAGGCCAGTGTGTGTATGTGACCTTACACTGGCTTACAATAAGTGACGCTGTCCTCAGGTGACCCTCAAACACCCCGCTTCCTGCTTTCGGGGGAAATGATAAGCGACAAAAATAGTGCACTGCAACGCAGCGCTATTTCAAAATTTGGGCGGTGAAAGTGTTGAGGCCCATTGGATTGGCCGTTGCTTTGTTGGTTATCTTGGCAATCAGGCAAACAAAGATCCTGAAAGAATGAGACCATTGTACGAATACGATTGCTCGAACGGCCGGTCGGACGTGATGCAGAGGATTGTAGTGGTGAGCGATATCTTCCATAAAAGTGTCGATGGTGACGTCGATATTTTCCGAGCAAATCATCGATATATCGAAAGGGAAATAACTAAAATATTGACACCTTTTCTGGATAGGGGAGGCGATGACAAAAGACATGTAATCATGAATCATTACTGACATTGATTATACATTATTTATTACATGTACTTATTTTTTTATTTATTTACTAGATGAGACAGCCGGTGTTGCCCGGGATAGACCTGTTTCCCCCTCCTTCCTTCCACGCTCTCTCTTTCTCTTCCCCTGCCTCCATGGCTCCCTTCCTCCCCTCACTCTCTCTCAACTTTCTCTATTGCTTACCTCCCCTTTCCACTCACTCTCCCCCCCCCCCCCCGGCACCATCTCTCCTTTTCTTCGAAACTTTCTATTAAAGCAGATCATATCATTTACTGGGACACTGACGCGCGCCTTTACTGTTTGCTGTAGCTGCCACCGTTATCCTGCAATCAAACATGTGCATTGCATCATTAACACGTACTTAAATTAGTTGTTGACCCCGTCGCCATTATCCTACTAGGAAAGCTTTTTATTGTGTCATCAATACCTACCTTTATTGTAGTCATCATGGTTATGCAATGTCAAGACCTGGAGACTGATTAATTATAATTTATATCTAGGGCAAAATGCTAACTATCGTTACTCCATCTTTTTTTTTTTTTTAACTTAAGCTATTTAGCATGTTTCTAGCCCTTAATAAACCGCAGGATATATGGTATAAAAATTGGAGGTTAAATTCTGAAAACTGAGGGTTTTCTGCTGAAAAAATTTAGTCAAACTGAGTTACAGCCTCCCATTTGCAATTTTATTTCACATTTCACACTGTTAAAATGACTATAAAATATTTAAGTAGGGCTGACTTGACAGCGATGTAATAAATAAACCCAATGTGGCCATTCTACACCTCGTAAACCACCAAAGGGAGTCGATATCGCACGTTTACCATCACCCAAGCTATCTCCGCCAATGCCCTCATCAACACCATACGTTTGCAGGTGGTGGAGCGGATTTTGTTGTGTACCAAGCAATTAGGCCTGAATAATACTTCAGAACGAAAACGAAATTATCTGGCAAGTCTCTGTTATTTCCTGTCGTGTTTCCTGTCCATTTTGCATTCCTTCTTGGGAGGGGAACTGCAGCAAATTGAATGTTTATCAGATGCACTCGGAGCCGTTGTCGACTGCAATGAGAATTAATGATGGTGCCGCATAGCCCTAATGGATACCGTTAGATTAACTCTCTGACTAATGAAAGAACGTCATACTATTTTGACCACCACTGTCATAATATGAACTTGCGAAGAGAGTTTTCAACGTTTGACAACGTGCTCTTCGCATAAGGGCAGATTAATTATAGACCTAACCTATGGGCCTACAACACTGTTTCTCGCAATCTGGGTCACAATGCTGTCGGCAGTGAAGCGCGGTGGTACTTTGCTGTTCTGATTCTAAGATGTATTTATTTTTCTTTGCAGATTAAAAAAAAAACAAAAGGTCACTTTAAGTGTTCGTTGGGTTCTAAATGTGTTAAGCAATATTGTATTCTGATGTTGATCCTAAGTACTCGTTATCAATAAAGAAGTGTTAATGCTTTAATGTTCATGAACAGGGTGGGACACAGGATGCAGCCCCCCCCCCCCAAAAAAAACCCACAAAAAACTGGAGGATAACCCTTAAAATTTAGTTTTTCGTTATCTGCAAGATACGATATCATGGTTTCCTTTCTTTCGGTTTCTCTGAGGGGTAGATGGCCTTCAGAATCGAGATACCCTTGACTGATATGCGATCTTTCCAGAATGGCTATTTATAAATCTTTGTAAGAGTGCAATACTATGACACCGGCTGCAAGAGGAAAGAATCCGGTGTTGAAAACGAGATTGATCGTTATAAATAGCTATACCAATACTTACTCAGCATACTGCTCCTGCAGCTCTGGGTGACACCCTTATTGATAAGATGAGGTATTTTAATGAGGAACATTTTTTAAAATCAAATACTTTGTAATTTGGGAATGTCAGGTGAAGCAATTGCTGGTCTTTTTTTGGGGAAGGGGGGGGGGTCCTGGTGGTTGGATGATATTGAATGGTGCTGTGCCTATCACTATACACCAACAAGAGTTAGAATACAGACAAATGAACAGAATTGTGCATTCACAGACAGACTAAAAAACAACACAAGATAGATAGATAGATAGATAGATAGATAGATAGACAGAGAAAGAACACGCTTTCCATTAAAAATTTGTCTTCCTGTATCAGAAATCACCGCACTGTTCTCTGACCTAGTCTGTTGAGGCCCCCCAAAAATAACCCAACAGATAAACAATCCCTGTTCAAGGAAGGGCGTGTGTGACGTTTTACTACTTTTACTGTGTCAGTTTGAATCGAGCGGGAAGTCTTCGAGTGTCTCTGTCTGCGCATGCGCAGCGTGGAAGGTGGAGTTTCCAGGAAACGACACCAGGTAGATCTTCTGTTTACTGTACAGGTGTGGCCCTGTCTCTGCAGGTCACAAATGGCGCCAGATTTGACTCTGCCAGCTCCTTGCCTTCAACTGTTCAAGTGTTCATTTGATGGGATGGAGTGAAGATGATCTTCTTCTAAATGTTATACAGTAGCGTGTTTTAAATCTATCTATCTATCTAACTGTCTGTTGATCCATCTATCTATCCGTCCGTCCTTTCATCCATCCATGCGACCATCCATCCATCCTCCTGTCCGTCCATCGGCCTTTGTGTCTGACGAGCCATTTTCCTAACTAGTCACTGAGGTGGTGTCCAGCTCAGAAACTGGCAGTAACTCGTAGACTAGTACGAGTATAAGGCACAGCAGTCGAAGGGACACAACTTAAGTAATTCAGACCAACATGCAAAAACCGACCCTCTATTGTTCAGATTACTTTAACATCCAGTTGACCAACAATTCTCTGGATTCCAAGCCAGGTACTGAACCCCTTTACATCCAGATCGCCGCCAGTTTTCTATACATGAATTATGCAAATTCTTGCCATAAGGAAAGATTTGTTGTGTGACTGCAATTGGGGCTGACATGTGAAACATAACGATTATTATACAGAATCACGATTCTGGTTGTCTCTGTCGGCAAAACCCACAATTGTGATCAGTACAAGTATGAAAGTGTAAGGAAAGTGTACCTGGAATTCCGACACGTACAGGGCCCATTACAGACATGTGACGTCAGCATTGCTATCGTTTATCAGTTAACTTGACATAGTATGACACGGAATCCTTTCCCGCGCGCGCCCAGTCTGCCTATTATGAATGAGAACAAGCTGGATATTTAGCCAGTACACGGGCAGCGAGGATTTAATTTGTAGGTTGACGGCTCCTTGAACAAAGGTCAATGTCTCCGATATCACTGCTCTGTGAATAATGCTTCTGGAAAAGTTCTGTTCTAAAGCATGTTGCCCTGTCTCTTTATGTCTCCGCTAGAGATGAATTGAATCTCTGAATTTATGGACATTTGGTACGGTACCGTACTTCCAAAATCATTTATCGACCTCAAGGAAAACTTTACAAACCATGGTGAAACTTTGTTTTCTTTATTTCTCTTTTTTTTCTACAGAATTGTTATACATCTATGAGACCAAAACTGAAAGCCATTGACCCCCCCCCCACACACACACACACAGACACATGCCCAAAGATTATCACAAGCCACGGTACCACTGGTTGCTGCCCAGTCACCCCATTATAATTATTATCACAGTTACATGTATTTTCTCTCATTTCCAATCCAGACCTAACACACTGGCAACCGTTAGTCCAAGAAATATGTAATAAAATATTTATTTAACAAAAAAAAACGACAGAAAATCCGTGAGATCGCAAACCACAAGACAGGTTGGTGCACAACATGGGTAGAGCCTTCATGGCACATACATCTCTGGCCACAATTGCAGACCAACTGATTCAGCAATCTGAAACAAGTTATTATGTGTTGACACACTATTCGTTCTGTTAATCCAGCTAATCGTGCAATCACAGACCCCACCACCAGTTGCCCTACTAAATGCCAGACACACGTTGACTGTCTCATGCATTGTCGAGGGGTCCCGTGTTCCACAACTGACATCACTTTACTTTGCTATCTAAACAAGAGTACTTGAGCATACTTTGGACAGAGAGGACAATTAATCTCTTCTCAGCATGTCTCAGTGGCGGGCTATTCAAATTTTTCAACGAAGCTTTTTACTGTGTGTAAAGAAATGCTTTTGGGATGAACTGTGAGTACATGCATTCACAACGCAGATATTAGCCTGCCACAGCTCACTCTGGGGGATTTATTATTTTTTTTTTTTTGGCTTGAAATACGAGTTTGCGAACCCTTACCTGAGGTAAGAGGTATTAGACAGCTGGACCTTCTACGAAAGTTACAAACTACCTCCACTTTTTGTTTTGTTGTTTATGTAAACCGACATAGACTGACATAGTACGTATTCAATAGTTGTGTTGGGTTGATGTAAAAGATTTTTTTTTTTTTCCAAAATCTTTACTCAAGTTTTACCAGATAAACTAGACAAAACCAATCTGGCACACGTCATCACCAATGCAGTCGTGTGTTCGGAATTTTCCAACGTTGCCAGCTGTTTGGGACAGATTTTTCTTTTTTTCGGACGTATTTTAAATTATGTTATAATAATTATTTACAGCAATGGGTCGGTGATAAGCCCTCCCCCCCCCCCCCTCGCTTATTTTAAAAATATTTTGTGATACAAGCCAGCACATCAATAATAACATAATCTTTATTCTTGGACCCTAAAATGTGTTCTCTGTTCATCGTGAGCAGTTTTTGCTGCGCAAACATTGCCCTGGTAGGCCATAACTAGAGAGTATGTATGTATAGAGAGGTTTCACTATTGGTTGATTTGCACTGAGAGACACAGAAAGAAAGTAGGTCGTAGTGGTAAACAATGCCAGTTTTTACATTTCCACGGGGCGTAAGAAATTACAAATGGCTCTAAATAGTTTCAATCAGCCCAAAACTAGGAACAAACCACAGTAAACAGATATGCACACTGTCTTTGGTGAAGGCGGTCTCTTTCAATTCGTATTACCGCAGCCATGTTGTTTCGCGATTTGGTGGAAGTGAGATCTCTCTATGAATACATACTGTCTGATGTAGATGGCTAGATCACTACTAATATGCTGACCAAATGGACCTAACCAGTTACATAGATTTTGTCTCTGGATGTACAGGATCTTAGTTCCATATGAAGTGCATTAATTTGTTGATTAACATGTTACTGTTTACTGACATGAGACACTGCCTTTCAATACTGTAACATTTTAGGCAGGGCCACCCAAGGTTGTCAACAGGATGTTATTATTCTCTCTAAGAACTTTCAAGGTCTGCTTCATACGAGTTTACGGACCTATAACTTTTTCACGCAACGAATGGCATGCACAATAAAATGTACTACTGCCAAAAAAATATAGACAGTTTCACTGTTAATTTCACAGATCTATTTCTTAGATGTCTTTGAGCAGATAGTGGAAAGACGTTGGAAATCACGGACATGTGACCAGCTTTGGTAAACTGTCAGTAACTGTCCTGAAACTAATTTTTTTAAAAAGTGATCCCAACGTTTTTATGTCTCATTTACCGGCAGGAGATGTCAAGTGATCGTGAAGTGTTTGATAAAATGTTACACTCGTGTCATTGTGCTCTCTTCAGTCCTATTAAAAAAAAAAAAAGAGGAGACCAGCTGTATTCTAAGAGTAAGTGACAATACACATTTCACACGAAATCCCCCACTCCCACATTCTCTCAAAGTGACCACTTCAGTAAGAGACAGCTCAAATGCCACATAATATTATTTACCTCTGCCGTGTAAAGGCAAACTGAAACTGTCTTTCCATAAAAAGAGGGAACATTTAATACAAAACAAAGTAACAAACTCCACGTAATGTATGCTGTACATTAGCATAATTTACCGTGACCACTGACTTGCCTTTGCTGGAGTAACTTTTCTCCCCAAACCTGGCAGCAATGTCTCCCCCTCCCTCCCCCCGCCTTGAAAACACGTACACAAAACCAAAACACAAACGCAGGATGGCCCTGTTAAAGAAAGGACAATTGGCAGCGCTGCTCTCTCTCTCTCTCTCTCGTTCTTTCTCCTTGCAATGTTTAGTAATATAAATTACTAGATGAGCCACCGGGCATTGCCCAGAATAAACAATCATGTGATCCCTCCCTCTAGTATAATAAAAGTAATAAACTACAGTCTTGCTTCAGAATTCATGCGCACCACAACATTACGCACCAAACTGAACGCTTGATATGGTTACTTTTTATGACATGCACGGTACTATATATTACGAAACAAACATGCAAAAATACAGATATTACATAGCAATATACATTGTTGTTTTTTAAAAATACATGCTTGAAGTAAACAACTTTTAATGATAGCCATCATCTTTCTAATCTGAATTGCCACCTTCTTGCCAAATTTAAGGCCTGAAGAGTGTATAGTTTGGTCAGTTAGTCATGCCAAAGGTTGCAAGTTATTGAAATATATAATAGATGTATATATAATATCGTCCGAATAAGGAAACCAGTAACCGGTATCGTCCGTCTATTCTATAATATTGCATACAACACATTTTGGGTCTTTTTTCTTCAGATTTCTCTATTAGTCCACTTTCGCAGGGACAAAAAATTACGCAAAAGTTTTACCGCGGCCTACAACAACTATCATAAAAACCTACAACAACTGTAACAGTGAAAAAGAAACTCCTGAGCTTTGGTGATTCGCCAGGTTCTTTTTTTGTTTGTCTAATAGAACTACAATAATCAAGACCCGAGACTGTCATCAAAGTATCCGGAGCATTTTTTATTCGGAGATAAGATCCCTGATGGCTGTCTCAGGGCAGATTATAAGGGGCTCTTGAATTGTTAAGTCGCTGAAAAGATTGTTTTACACACTGAAAGACCCCGCTGTACTGCTTGTTTAGCCAGTAAACCAGGCTTTTCTTCCGTCACAACGCTCCAAATAGAAACCCGTGGAAAAATCTCCATCAATACACAGTACTGTAGCCTGCGTCATTCCATTGGTCTATTAATTTTGTAAATGCGTTGAATCCGCATGCAAACGTAATACACATAATAAAGGGTAGGGTGGCAATGTGCTATACATTAAATTTCGATTTTTTGGCTTTGATCTTTCAGCAGAAATTATTGTAATAATTAACCACCTTTAATCATACTAAAGTACTGCTTCACAGTGGAGGTGGAGAGAAATTTGGTACGTGAAGAGTTGGTTTAAATTTCAGCAGGTGACACTCGGGATGATTTTCCTATTTACATAAAAACATTTCTCAATTTGATGGCATATCCAATCAAGCGATTAAATTACATGAAATTCAGGAGCAAATACAGTGACGATATCAAGTCCAGTCTTTTTTGGGGCATGAAAAAACGTTTAGGTGGACTGGCACTTAAAACTTTTGTGCAGTAACGTTTAAAAAGTCCCCTTGAATTCAGTAGGCAAAGTTCCATTATTATTCTGGTAATTGAAGCCGATGCTGTCACAGCACGTCACCACAAAGTGGTGAAAGGGAAGAAGAGGGTGGAAGTATTGGGGGGGGGGGGGGGTAGGAGGAGTCATGGGAGAAAACCCCGAGAAAAGAAAGAGAGTGGGTGTTTTAAGAGGTGGGGCAGCTGCAGGCGGACAAGTGGAATGCCAGACTACCAGTGACAAATGGTAGAAAATAAGAGGCAATTATTTGATCAGATTTCATATTTTATTTTATCTCGGGGATAGACCAAAATTCTATGGAATTGAAAATAATGTTACCATTAAAACGAAATTAAATACATAGCTTGGACAAGGAAGTATGTGTGGGTGAAATATTATCTCGGTCATTTTAGCAAGGCTATGATAACAATAATAAATATGATACAGAAACATCGGGGTTTTCCTCACTGAGCCAGGCTGACGCCGTACACACATGAATGGTGTCACAATAGGTATTTTTCCCCCAGGCGCTGTTGTGGGTAAACCTGACCTGGACATTCACCCTGTTCTCATTTTCCTTCCTGGTTGTCTTTCCCTTTGTCACATTTGATTTTTTTTTTTTAATTCTTTTTTATTTTCACACAGGTTCTAACACAGGCATAATATATGGGGTTTTACGTCTGTGTTATACCGAGGTATTGGCTATAAAAAGGCGGGGTTGGGGGGGGGGTGTGTAAAAATAATCTTTTTTCGGGGTGGGGTGGGCGATTTGGAAAAGGGGTGGGGATGGGGAGAGAGAGAGAGAGAGAGAGAGAGAGAGAGAGAGAGAGAGAGAGAGAGAGAGAGAGAGAGAGAGAGAGAGAGAATGACAAATACATCATTTGCTTTTCTTTTTCTGCAAACGTCAGCTTACAAAATTATTAGCACAGCAAGCTGTGTCTCATATTTCTGAACATTTCAATTTTTCATGGGTTATTATTATTTTTTTCAAGGTAACAAACGCATTAATTATGTAAGTATGTTCTGACGGCGATATCACAGGCGATAGCGGTCGAGGCGTCGTCAGCGCTTTGGAAGGATTTTTTTTTCTTTTCTAAGGCTGATGAAGACTCGTATTTTTGCTTTTTTAAAAAATTATTATTTATTCCAAAGTAGGGAAACTGCAATGTCAATGCCAAGACCATTAATATTTGCTGGAAAGAATCATGAAATAGACAGTGTTTTAGAAAAGAGAAATAAAAAAAAAGAGAGAGAGAGAGGGGGGGGGGGAGAGGAGGAGGAGGACGCGTACCAAAACTAAAAAAAAGAAACAAAAATCGTGCATGTCCGGATAAGGGCTGAATAAAATTGTTTGTAGAGATCTACAATTCAACATGCCCCAATACAGTGATCTACATTATATTTGTTCACATAACTGTGACGATCTGCCTGTTTGGCAGGAAAACAAAGAACATGGCCAGCCTCTGAGACTGTCCCCGAGGGCGAGATAATCTTCCCGTGACATTTCCCCAACAGTTACAGTGGCAGGTTGCATTCAGAGTTGTCTCAACTTTCAGTGGGGACACTGAGCGGTTCTTTTCAATTAAGTAATTACTCATTAGTGTCACTGTCATCTGATTGGTTCTGTCTCAATCACGCATGTCTGAAAACTACCGTATTGTCTGATTTCAAAAGCGGGATAAAATGTTCAAATTAGCGTTTTAAAAGCATGCAATTTTTTTAAAGCAGAACAGTCTGAGGGTGAAAAAACAACTAATACAACAGAAACAAACCAGGCACAGAAAAGAAAATAGTAACACGTTTGTACTAACCACAATAAATGTACATATTTATCTATGATAGTTTGCGTACAGTTACGGATGGAAAGAAAAACTTTACTGTTTCCCAAAAGGGGCCATACCAAAATTAAGTGTGCTCGATTTTTTTGGGCAAATTTCCCCCCTTCACACTTGTCCTACATTTGGCTTCAACATCCCTTTTTGCTTTGGGGGGGGGGGGAGGAGAGGTGATCCCCCCGAAAGTGTGGCATGCATCTGCCAACTATCAATACAACACATTTTAACTGCATGTGTCGACTTCATGCAGATCCAAAGAAGACACTAACTATGCCTGCGGTTCCATGATAGAATTTATTTTAATTAATTATTTTCTGACGTGGACCCGCAGCGCATCTTGTCATTTCTGAAAGAGGCCGAACTCTACACGTTGATTTAACAGACTTTTCTCATATTTGACAAAATTCATGGACATGCTTTTCAGCATGGGCCTTTTCCCGTTAGATTTTTAACTTCATTTTTATCTGATCTTATCTTTAGGCAACGGAGGGCTCAAAGCTAGCCCAAAGAGAGAGAACGAAAAAACCATGAGCGGCGGAAAGTGGCCGTTATCTTGCCGACCCGCCGTTAAAGTCAAACTCAAACTCCAAACCCCAGTACGACCATTAAGGCCGTTAAATTGTTGATTTCCCACGATAAAGCCATACTATTCTTCAATCTTTCAGTGGTATTTTGCACAGACTATCAGACTATTGAATTGCTTCATTAGAAACATACACTAGATTTTTATTTTTATAATCCTGCACTTTATTTTGTTGAAAAACAATACATAAAAACTAAACTTTTCAATTCATAGCGGTAACTGAAAAGCATTTACGTAGGTTTTACAGACGCACCCCCTCCCCTCCCGAATGCACGCTTTTTTCTACACTGAGGGTAATTCCCCCCCCCCCCCCTTTCCGAAAGTAAGAACTTTGTATATAATCCCAAAGACCCGTGAGATTGGCGTAAACTCTTCCGGTGTGAGAGGAAGCATGTTTGTCATCAATTAGATAGTTATGCAAAGGACTACATGCCGATGGACAATCTTCACTCGCTGTTGCATAAAATATGTTTACAGGTTACGCGCACAGCGAGTGTCTATGTTTGCTTTCTCATAACTGTAGTTTACATTCATAGCATTGTCTGTGTGGCTGGAGACCGTCTCATTGTCTGAAATAGCGCACTGCCATAATAATGCCTTACGGGTCTACAAGTGAACGAATGTGTTGCCAGATTTGGTATTTGTAGTTATTCTAGGTCAAGAAGCCTATCTACCAAAATCCGATATTTCTGAAGACCAGAATGCTAAATTTTTAATGTTTACTCACTGAATCAGATGTATGTGCCTCACGTAGATCAGTTTTGTTTCGCATTTCTGGGGCCGATTCGATTTTTGAGAACAAAATATGAAATCATCAACTTTTCCCCTGCTGCTATTCCAACAGTTGAACATAGCCCACTGAATCAGCTGATTGGATTTCAAGCAAATTCAAGATTAATGTGTGTGTATAAAAACGTTCTTTATCAAGTAATTTAAGTGTTGGTTCGTGGGTTATAAGAGCTTTTGGTTTTAGAGAATGGGTATAAGAGGTAATATAATATAAATCCAGGTAGCAAGTACCTTAAGGGCACACAAACTAAGGGCTGGGGGTAAATGGGTTTTGGGGGGTGGCGGGTGTGATGAAATGCTGGCATGTACCGCAGATACACCCTGTGATTGCACCATAATAATAATAATACAGCCATTGGCATTTCTCTATTGTCTTATCATTTATCATAATTATGTTATCAGCAAAACTAATTAGTTGTGTAAACAAAGATAATGGAAGTGGGGTAAGTTCTTTTACGTTTCTTTTAATTTGGTCAGTACGTACGCCACTGGTGTAACTGTGACATTCCTAGAGATTGTTATGTATCAACCTGTCACTGTTATAATGGGTTAGTGATGATCTAGCGCTCCACGCGAGATCAAATGCGGGCCTGTTGCCCTTGGCAATTATTGACATACTGAATATAAAAAAAAGGTAACGACAAAATAAATGAACACGTAAGTGAATGAAGAAAAAAGGCGGGTTAGTAAAGTCACAATACGCCAAATGGCAGAGAAATTTATTGTTGACGGTGCAGAAGATGGTCAGAAACAGCAGAAAAAAAAAAAAAGGTTGAAACAAACAACAACAAAACAAAAAAATTAAACTAACTTCCGGTACAATTCAAGCCACATTCATAATGTATAGATGAGAGAATTGTTTCATCTTCGGAGAATAATGTACAAAAGGGTCATGAGACAAAGTTTGCTTGTAATACGTAATACTCCAGATTGGAGCACTGGGGAGTTATGACAACCACAAGAAGCATAATATAGTGATCTATTTCCATGGATTTTGAAAACGATAAAAGATCATATTGCAGTTGTGTTCACTTCAGCAGAGAATGTCTACTCCAAAGCAGATATTCGACCCGTTCTCTTTGTCTCTCTAATAACGTCAGTCATTCGCCCACGCCCACACGCCCCCAACACACAAACAACCACGCCCTCTCCCACCATATCCAAATACCCTTCACTAATCTCAAACACTGTGTCAGCATCTTCACAAAGAGATGTCCAAATGTCCAGTGCGAATGGACAAAGTCGAACCATGAAGTCCATCTCACCCCTGGTCAGCCCAAGAGCTATCTCCAGCCGGACTAATAGGGCTATCAACGGCTGTTGGAATGTCCCGATGAATAAAAAAATAATGGTTAATGGGTCTTTTTGACGCTGGCAATGAATAAAGTACGCTTTATATTAGGGAGAAGTTAGAGGCTCATTTCTGATCCTATAAGAACTTGGTAAATGTTGCGATAACATTTTATTATCAACATAAACCCACACTTTGTTAAGGATTGGAGGAAGGGATAAAAGGTGAGCTGCGTCTGTATGTGCTCTCCCTCCTCTCTCTATCCCGGGCTCAAAGCCTCTGAATTTTCACTTTCCTCCCCATCCTCACGTGTTCAAAGTTGTTTTCGTACTTTATTGTCCCATAACCGAAAGCAACACCGAAACTCGCAATGAATTAATTAATTAACTGTCGGTTTTCTGCAAGTAGGAAAGATAACACAATTTTTCCTCCCTGCCTTTATCTACATGCAATCATCTGAAGACAATAAAGTTGGTCTGATGTGGTTTAGGCAATGAATGTGCAATTTGGACCGAGCCAGGACTATTTCTTTTATTTAACAATTTACTGTCATCTGTCGTTTTTGTAGATGTGAAAGTTTATTCTCAGTGCATTGTTCTATCATTGTATTTCCCCACTGTAGCTCTTCATCTTCTTTCCGACGTTCAAGTGGTGGTAAGGTGATGTGTTTGTCAAGTTTCAGTAAGATTACCATTACTTTTGTCCAGATTTGATTCCCACCAAACCAACTTCTGTCTTTCTCTGGCAGATGTCTCTGTCGCTCAAATCCTGTAACTTGTGCAAAATTGACAATGCTCTTGTTCCGTTAAATTTTTAGTAATTGAAATAGAAAACCCTGGCGATACTAGAAACGGACGAATATACTCATGGGAAAATATGTAGAGATGCACAGAATTAAATGAGATGAATACAGCAATGCAATACATACTGAATACATCTGGCCGTCACCAACACACGTTTAAAGGAAAACCAAAATAAGGTAAAAAAAAAAGAAAGAACGGTGTGTGTGATGTTTGTTCAATAAGGGCATCAAACAATGCGCAAACTGGCCAGAATAACACTCAAGACTATAGGCAGTTGAAATCCCTGTCACCGGGAGCTAAGACAACAAAGAGGCAAACTGGACAATACACAAATGATTATATCAAGTCCCACTTACCAATAAAGCTTTGAAAATCCACTTCAAGGCGTTCATTCTTGGATGTGTATCGGATGCCGATTTTCCTTTGGTTCCCATAATGGTGTCGTCTTGTTTATATTTCTTTTCTAAGTTCTTTATTTCAATTCACCGAATCAGCGCCAAGAGAATGTTCTGAACTTGGTGTGGAATGGTTTACTAGCAAACACAATTTACTATTTACAGTATATAACACTTGTTCATTCCCAAGGGGAACGTCAATTGATTGTTTCTAAACAATGTGCACTGTTCTAAGCCAAGGCAAGCTGGTAGAATGGATAACGAATCCTTCTATTCATATGTTGGCGTTTAAAAGCACACAGAGAGTATAAGCTCGAATTCTGTCTATCTTATATATATAATCTATCACAGCAAGTGAATAGTCTTGGCGGATCACGAACAATTCTTTATTCAGATCAATAGTCAATACAGTATCCAATCAGGGCCTGTAATAAACATCCGTAGAAAACACTAATCCATTTATGTACAACAATAATAACATCGATTATCGCAATTTGGTGACCGGAGAAACCAGTCCTTTGATTCACATCGAGCGAAGAGCCAATTGATTATGCTGATAATGATACTCGTAAAATTCGTCCACAGTCCTCCCGGCACTTATGGCTGACTGAGCTAATGGCCAAACGCCCAGGGCTTTTCTGTGGCATACAGGAAAACGAATATTCCAAACTGTTGTCACGAACTTGTTGACCGTAACTGGTTCTTCACAAAAGTTAAACAGCAATGCCGTTACGACTGCTAGTGCTACAAGAAATTATCAGGTCCACCGATCGTACATTACTATCTTCACGAATATCAGAATGAAGCCTACCTTAATGATCACTGTTCGATTTAAACACGTTTCTGCACCGATTATAATTCAATAACTAGATTTTACAGCATCTCTCTATTGCGCACTATTTATATACCGGTAACCCGTTCTTGCTGGTTCTAACTGCTTGGTTGTTTCTTAAGTTCTTGATCCGTATCCACGATAAAAATTGCTTTTTTTTTAAATTAAGTTTTTTTTTTAGTTTGCCACGGGAAGATCAAGTGACTCAGTGGCTGTCTCTTTAAAGTGTTCACATCTACCAGGTAAGACATCAAGATTGGCTTCGCGGGGTAACAGCCAATAAAAAACCGCGAGACATAATAATACGTTTATTTTCATTCAGCACAGATTGTATCTTTGCCCGCTTTCCCCTCTATTAACCACGCAAGACCTCCGGCCGCACCAGTCCCTGTATACATACACAGGCGAACACATATCTACACATACAGCCCACAACCACCCCATATTCCATTTGGCCGAACTCCTGACACATAGAATGTATGTAGATATACAAACTGAAAGACCCGTGTGCACAACACCTTAGAAAACAAGACTCATTGCCTCCAGCAACGTGGTGTATTGATATGTGGATACGTCAAAATGTATTATGCCACGCACCACGACATTCATACCAATCGCGTTCGGCCGAAGATTTAAACATCTGATTTATTGTATGTCATAATGGGATAAATAGCTCTGGTAGGGTTGAGCGCTAGGTGACTCTATACAGGCCTTAGAAATGGCCGAAGTCTCCAAATACCAAAGAAAACAGAATTTTCTGTGGAAGCGGGGGGGGGGGGGGGAGAGGTAGAGGAGTTGGGTGTTACACGTACATCAAATGATTAAGGTTAGAATGCAGGACGTGATTTTTGGGGGGCCCAATCCCCTGTGAACAAGTCACCTCTAAAATCCTTACATAACAGCAAATACAATGCACCCATATTCTGTGGCAGGTCCCGAGTTCAAGCAATCAAACGATAAGAAACGTCTGTAGAGTTAAGTAGCCCGGGAATAAGAAGTTAACAAGGGTCAACAAGGATTGGTATACTCACAATAGAGGGACTTCAGAGTAGCCGATTGGTGACAATAGGGATTTGTTTTCATAGTTAATGTCAAGGTGCTACATACTAGAATTATACTGCATTTGCCTGCACCAACGGGCATAGAATTCAGATCTACGTGGGAAAATTATCACCGATGGGCTTTGGGGAAAGGTGTTTGGGTGGTGGGGGCATTGAGGTGGATAGAAAACGATCGATTAAGGTTTGACAGAGTACCGTACTGAGAATGGATGATGGACTACGGACTGCAACTTATTAAAGAAGACAAGTGCTGCAGTGCAGGAGAATAAACAAAACGCGGCAAGATACGTGTAATATATATTTTCTGAAATTCTGAAGACTTTGAATTGCAAAGAAGAAAACTTTAGCATATCGCTGGCCATATTCTTGAAATCTCACAAGTGTAGTTACTGTGCCAAATATGCTACATGAACTTCTTCGGGGAATGTTATTTCCTCGGTTGATTTCGGGGAAGTACAGTATTGCAACTGCTTAGCTTCTAAAAATATACTTCGGATAGGGAATATATTTCAAATAAAAAATTTTTATGCTCTCTCCTGTAAGATTATGTCCTTGGCACTTGTGCGGTTTCAAGACAGAACCAGCCATAGGACACAGCGAGCTGATAATACTTTTCTCTTCTCATGACCTTCGTTGTTATTAATTTGTTCTGTCTCCATTTTCTGAAAAACGGGGGATCTTTTAGTATGCGACAGAGGTATTGCAAATGCTCACTTTGAGCAGTTGTTTAAAATGCGTTGTTGCACATATCAAGTTGTTTCACAGTTCCGATTTATTCTAACTCCTTATCATAATACTGTAGCCGCAAAGGTTTAAGTTAAGATCAAATTTCTCAGTTATACAAAAAGTGGAGTTGGAACAAACAAGAACTAAGGTCGAGTTTTGTTTAGCCTTTATACATGGATCCCAAACTACACTCAGTGTCTTACTAGCATTTTTGGCAGTACTCACGTCGAACCTGATGCCAGCGGCAAAACCAATCCTTGCTGAGTGCTCACTATGCCATTTTTCCATATCTGTCATTTCTTTCACGAAATATTATAACCAAATGATACCCCACTGCATATTTTTTCCCCCCAGGATATTTGATATTATAGCGGAATAATTGACATTGTTAGGCTTCGGCCACTGCTGGAGACGCCCCCAATATGACAAAACACATTCCAGTGTGCTCTTCGTTAAATACTGATATTTCGGGTCCTTTCGGCGACTCTCAAACACCTTATACCAAGTGGCAGAGGCTTTTCTGAAATGCGATATCGAAAGAATAATCCATTTGACAATTTTGATAAATACGTTTATGACGTTTGGAATCTATCTCCTGCTTGTGCTCCATCAATCTTTCTAAGATTCTTGTGACATTAAGGTTTATCCAATGTTATACTCCTATCAATCATTTTTTAATCCTGCGAGGAAATCCAAGTCTGCCCTGTACCCCACCAACTTTCCTTATGTAGTCATACGTAATATTACACGTATCCACCGTGATTTTATATTCTATTAATCATTCTTAAAACATTTCCTTCCGACAGACAACTTTCCGCTATTAATTATTATAATCCATCAGTCTTTCTTAGATTTCACTTTTATGACGGAACCCCTCTCAATATCCATTTCTCAACTCTTTCATACTGTACGTCATATATCGCTTAAAGACAAGTTTAACAATGTAAGCTGGGGCTCAGAAAAAGTGCTGGCTCGCATGTGTTTACATCCTTCCACCCGGCCCCTCTCTCCCTCCATTCCTCTCTTGTCTTCTAATCATTCTCTTATTTTTCAATACCCACCGCTAACTTCTGTCTGTATCAAAAACTGTATCTTTAATTATCAGATCGTAACTATCATTATTATCCTGCCGCCCTGGAGATGGCCACATCAAAGGAAATGTATTATCTCGGGCCCCTATAGCTTTTAAACACTTTTGTGTACGGCCAGATTTTCCTGATGGCGCAGAATAGGGTGAGATCATTACTGTAAATCCACTATTTTGAAGGTTAACAAAAACAAGGGTTAAAGGAAAAAGACAAAAAAAATATTTCCGACTGGGCATTTGCACTGTGATGGTGGAAATGAAGGGGGAAAAAAATAGCTCTTGTGAGCCTTACTTTATCCAGATTTTCGCAAAAACACGGCAAAGACTAACCTAAAATAGATTATGAATTATGGGATCGGGAGGGAGGAGGGCAGGAGTTACCTTATACACAAAAATACACCCCCCCCCCCACACACACACGGACATTTCTGACATTTTAGTTTTGTATTACGATCAGGCGAGTCCGTGTGAAACATGACAATGTGGCAGACAGCTCTTGCCAACAAAGGAAACTGTCTTACGACACTGATCCTGCATGGCTGAACGCCAGACATAAGTTTCTTCAATAAATGATAAACTGCGGGCGTATCAACTATTATTTACGTAGTTGGCTCGAAACGCTATTGAGCAAATGGACCTTTTTTCACGGTGTTTTTTTTTTTAAAAACAGAACTCCACAAGAAAAAAAAATACTGGACTGAAATGTTTGGCTGGGCTTCTGTCATTATCAAAATCCTTTAAAAGCAATTTTCACCAGGACACACTAACAAGCGACAGTCCTCTGTTATAATAATTTGCTGAAAAAACTTTATGCACTAGCAGAATGCCTTACTTATCATTACAAGACAAATGGCACAGAGTAGTCCTAATAATGTACTATCCCATGGAACCACGGAACTGCAATCATATTTCCTGGAATGTTTCTCGCATGATTTTCGAGTTTGTATAATAATCGTGGGATTTCAGAAACGCCATATTCTTTAACTGGACAACACAAGTATGCAAGAAATATCACAATGAACTCATTCTGTGACTCACGAGCCTCAAACACTTACGAACTGTTATGTGCCAAACCAAGACACTCTTCTCGCCGGGGCATTCTGAGAAATTTAACTGTAATGACTCTCTGCAGCGCCTACGGATATAATATAGGTACCGGAGTTATTCAACAGTTAGTCCCTTTTTTTTTTAAACTTTGGAACTATTTCACACCTACGACATACGATTACAACAAATTACGTCATAAATTTGAAGGCCGGGCTCGATGTTCATACTTGAATCAGGTAGCCACTTGACCTCCCACTCTCAGTCACATACCAAAGTACCGGCTGCAAGATTATTATAATGGCCACTGTACTATACCGCGAGTTCAAAGGCAAATACAACGTAGTTCTTAAGTAGCGTTTAAGATCTTTTGACGCAGATTTTAGCCTAACAAACAATAATTGCTGTGTAGGCAAAGTCTGCCTAGACCGACCATACGTACACTGCTGCTACAATGTCAATTGTACATGTACTATTGTGTTCCTTCTATTGCACTTTCAGACATTAAAAAGTAAACGTTGCTGCTGCTGCTACAATGTCAGTTGTACTATTGTGTATTGTGTTCCTTCTATTGTACTTTCAGACATAAAAAAAAACAATAGCCGTTGGAGTGTTAAAGCTGAATTTATCCATAGTAATATGACAATGAACTATTTTGCACTGATTCCCAGAAAGAATGATTTCTTTCTGTTTAGGAAACTCTTTGACTTTTTCGGTGTTAGTGACGTCTGGAGTTCTAAACACTGCTTGACAGAAGGTTCAGAAATCTCGGACGTTCGGATTTCGCCAACTGACCATGTAGAGAGAAGCCTATGACCGTGTCAGAGTAGCTGCTATTTCTTAAGTGTTTTCCACCTGCAAATTTGAACAGGTTTACATTAACATCTATTCAACTTCTCCCACAACAATTTCAAACAGGCTGGTTATAAAGGTAATCTAATACGTTTGGATATTCAGTTGCCAGTTTCGCAGTAAGACTTTCTGTTGCTTTGTTGTTACTGTAATCGTGGTCGCCATGACACGTGTAAACATGGATTAGTATGTCGGATAAACGACTGGGTGATGATTATGTACAGAAATTGCCAATCTTATCTTGTGTAAAGTACCATTCTTTATTAACTAAGCCACTGGCGAATATTTTCCTACATGTATCGCGAACGCAATGACATACACGAACAAAAAAGCGAAATAAACTGTAAATGAGAATTCAGGTTAATGTATCATTCTGTTTGCCTGGTAGACAGGGGAATTGTCATGAATGTTACTGGTGTAAGCGACAGATGGCTCTGGATCTAATTATGGCGTACTGTATTACTTTCAATCATATCTGTGTTATTTTTGGGGTCTTAGTCAAAAACTCCATTGACAAGAGTGTTTCTCATACAAGTTTCACCCACATGAAGATCGAGTTTTGATTACTTTGATAACAGTTGTTCCATTCTTTGAGTGTATGTACCTAAAACCACGCACTAGCATTGATATGATGTCTTCCAATGTGTGCTTTTCAGTCGGCTTACTTTGAGAAATTATTGATTGAAATCAGTCATGCATACAAACATAGGCTCTAAATATTCCACATGAGGTGATCTGATACAACCAAGCGCTGAGTGCCACTTGTCAGTTATTAAAAAGTACTGTCTTGTGCACTCAAACCTCGTATCTAATATTTTTGCGCAACCCTCGAGCATTTTTGGTTCAGTGGCTGTCGGGATGAGATCTGAAGGGGCGTCTTGAAGTCACGAGGAATCTCTGCTTTCTTGCAAGTTCATAGATGATTCTTTGCTCCAGTGAGGTTAGAGGGTTTTTAGGAGAATTACGAGAAAACACGCGCGTATGCATTTCTCACCCTTCCGCTGTCCTATATTCCAGTAGAACGCACCATCTGAAGCCCAATGCTCTAGTATTCTAACACTTCCTTGCTATCGACGAATGATTTTTTCCTGATAATATTTATATTTCTAAAATTTGTATGACAATTTCAAATCAGTTTTGCATATTTCAAACGTTTTAGACGAGGCAAGCGATGTTTGTGTAGAGCAGGGTTTTAAAAAAATGTGTTCCAAAAGAAGAACCTTCGGGAACCGACACTTTGTTTCGGGTATGGAACACAGGGCACCAGAGAGACCCGTAACTGTATAGAACTTCGATAAACTGATATAGAAAACTATATTCGGATATGGAACACTGGGCACTAGAGAGACCCGTAACTGTATAGATCTTCGATAAACTGATACAGAAAACTATATTCGGGTATGGAACACTGGGCACTAGAGAGACCCGTAACTGTATAGAACTTCGATAAACTGATATAGAAAACTATATTCGGATATGGAACACTGGGCACTAGAGAGACCCGTAACTGTATAGACCTTCGATAAACTGATATAGAAAACTATATTCGGGTATGGAACACTGGGCACTAGAGAGACCCGTAACTGTATAGAACTTCGATAAACTGATATAGAAAACTATATTCGGGTATGGAACACTGGGCACTAGAGAGACCCGTAACTGTATAGAACTTCGATAAACTGATATAGAAAACTATATTCGGTTATGGAACACTGGGCACTAGGGAGACCCGTAACTGTATAGAACTTTGATAAACTGATATAGAAAACTATGGCTTACTCAACGGTCTCATTTTTTATACTAAGGTCCCTTCCCCCCTAAAAAAAAGATACTGGACACCAGCATCGAACCAGACATAACACAATGCAGGTTTAATTATTCTCATCCACTGGCAAACTGATGACTTATCCATCCAATCGCAGCTCCCAGATTTACGTGGTAGAATCTGGAGAAATGGGCGTGGCCTCCTAGAGCTCGTGGCCTTTGTTCTTGTTTGTTCTATCTCCATTTTTTGAAAAAAAAAAACAAAACAACTGGAGATCTTTTAGTATGTAGAAGCGGTATAACAAATCCACACGTTGACACATGTTTAACATGCATTGTGGCATTTATCAAGCTGTTTTCACAGTTCCGATTTATTCTAACTCCTTATCATACTAACTGAAACCGCAAACGTTTAGCGTCCAATTTCTCAGTTGTGCAAAAAGTGGAGCTGGAACAAACAAGACCTGACGTCGCGAGGTGCCAGTTGATGGCAACACATTGTGGTGGAAACAGGGAAGAAAATGAAGGGAGCATCGCCCTCTCCGGCTTCACATGGCCAATGGGAGAAGGAGAGCACGGAGAAGGAAAAATGAAGAATAAAAAAGAACGGAAGAAAGAAACTGCCAGGTTAAATTCTTAAACATGACATGTAATAATTTCACCACAGCAAGTTGAGTTCCTTAACAAGGTACGGAATATTCAGCATAATGTATCCACGGGCCATTATCAATTTTTATATCTCGTGGACACAGCAATAATGTTATCACAAATCTGAAAACCTCATTGGGATTTGCTGTGCAGGACAAACTCAAGTGTACCCCAACTGCATTTCAGACGACAGGCTGACAGATACAAAGAATAAATTATCTCCACCCCTCCCCATGAGTTGAATTGGCCGGCAGCCGGCATCTTGGATTAATGGAGAACTCGTATGACAAGAAAGAGCTGTTATAACATTTTGAAAAGATAATTATATGAATAGAAACTGTGGGCGTATATGAATTTTGTGTATGTGTGCTTGCATGCTTCCATAATAACTATATTCTGTGAATTTTGTATAGTGCATGTCTTGACAAACATTAATTTCAATATCTGTTAAAGCCGTCGTGTTGAGGGGCCATTGATTCACTGCTCTTTATCTCCAACTCTCAAATCTCCTTCTATCCTCATTGTCATTCACATCTGTGTCACCTGTATTTTTTACTTCATCATCTTCTGTGTGTTCCTCATCCTTAAACATCAATTCCACTATCTATTCTATATGGAGCAGCGACGAGGTAGATCAGTACAGGCAATGGAGATACAACACCTTAAATATTGGCGGCCTCGGGTTTAACATCCAGCCAATAGGAATAGCTCTTCTCTCACCTGTACGCCATCCAAGAGGACACCCCCAATCCCCTTGACATTTTTTCATCATTTCACGGTTTAGAAGCAGTGGGCATTTCTCCTTCTTGGAGACTAAACTGAAGCTGTGGCAAAATGAATTAATAATTATTATGATGCCAACTTGTAAAAAGGGCAATAACTAGCCATCGAGGGTTATTGTCCTTGGGTGAATGTCGTGCCATGAGTTTAACGCATGCAAGTTTTGAAATATATACCAACTAAAGTGAGAAAAAAAATATCTGTATCAAAAGGATTTTGAGCAGAGTCATAACAAAAACAAAATGTAACGAGAACGAGGGATTTCCACTGAGCCCTGCATCTAATTTTTCGCTCCAGAGCACATGTGACAACGGATTTGTTCAACAAGTGACAAAATGCGCAGAAAGATAGTTAACATCAGATTGCCGGGGGTAAAAATCGCGTTTTTTTCAAGCTGTGAATGCGGCGCAGCCTTCACCTTTAAGACAACCAGATTTCAATGCGGATTTTGCAGGCGCCGCCTACAGAGAAAACAGCGACGTGGGAACGATGACCTGGTATAGACAAAAAACCAACTTTCGGCAATTTTTTAATGTTGATTCAGTTCACCGGGACATGTGTGAACACTGCACATGGCCTGCAGACAGCCGATACCCTCAGGCAAACTTTAGTGCAACCTAGTTGCAGTATTGTACGGTGTTTCATAAAGTTCCCGAAACTGCCGTAAGTTCTTTCAGTAGACTTGTGGCAACGAGATCGAGTAATTTGGCAGAGTCATCCCTATTTTCATGACTACAGACTTTGCATTGCATGAGACTGTGAGATTTCTGCAACATCAAACTTTTGTCATTTTAATTTTTAAGATAATTTTCATGCGTTTTCTAAACTGAAAGTCTTGCTTTGTATGTTAGGCGGACACTTCGTCTCTATAAACTCTTATTTTGTCTTTCACAACATCTTGAACAATGCCAGAGTTATAATTTTCGTGTATTCTTTTAATTAAAATGAAAGCGCCGTGGAAAGCGACACTGCAGGAGATCTTCAGACGAAGAAGATTGTTGCGTGTAAGTAAAGCTTGGATCCTCTCAGCCAGACACTGAGTAATTTCTAGCTAATTACGTTTTCTGCACCCTAATAGTAATACTGTCACACACTACCTATTAACATTCGAAGCTCGTATGGCTTATTGTAATCCCAACAACATTAACTTGGATTTGGCACTTTATTAGTTGACTGGAAGGTATTTGACAAAACCACTGAATAATGATTACTGAGTTTAGTTTATAATACATAATCAAAAGTGCTTGTCATGGTGTTGGTCACTGTGAAGGCAAAGGCTGTCATTCGGTATGACACCTAACTGTACCAAGTTGTATCTTGTGTTAACCGTTTAAGTAACGGTATGAGACCATTTATAACCCCGACACACTTTTCGTCCTCGTTCCAGAAGTGCCACAAATTTTAGGGGTCTTTCCATTGATTTCGCATGCATCCATGCGGTCTCTGTTTCCGAATTTCCCTTGTTTATCTGGCTAATTGCTTCTCGTTTCGAATTTCATGATATGTTCTTTGAAACTTTTGTCTTCCCTGATCCTTCCTTGGAGAGACGTTTTCACCGGAATTTCGCCAGAAACCTGATTAGACCTCGAATTTCATAATAATTATACTCTTCGAAACCCTTATCTTCAAGTCTTCCCGATCCCTGTGTTGGAGTGAAGTTTTCGTCAGAAATTCGCCAGAAACTTGAGTTAGGCAGTTTTTCCACCGATTTGCACATAGTTACACAAGGGCGTTCTTTGTTATGTTCCTCTCATCACGAACTGCAACAACAGGTGCACTGAGACTGTCACAGTGTACCCATTATCTGTGGCTGCAAACCCATGCTGAAACCCGAAGGCTTCCTCGTGCTATACAAAAAAATATCTTTGTGTTGATTACAATGCTCAAGTCTCAGCTCTCCTGCCATTTTTTCTTTTTTAACAGCAATATTTCTTTTTTCTTTCTGTTTTTTTTTTCCTAACTTAGAACAGACTCTAACCCCAGCTTGGGCCTTACAACACTTGTTCTAACTTAAAATTTTTCTGAGATACCAGTGCATTATTGTGTATCTATCACATCAACAATAGAACCAAATAATACGTAATTTAGGAGTGCAATGTGTTAACGCATTTTTGAAATGATAGCCAAAGTTCTCAATCTTCTTTTAGATCGCTAAATTTTCTTGTTCTAAGCACCTGTAATTGATTCTACCAGTTCCATGGTCTATTCTAGCGTCCGCGTAACTCGTTCTTAAACCGGAAGCAACAACACACTGGAAAAACCCACTCATCATTTCAGCCTTTATTACATTTTATAAACGTTTGTTTTTCCAAGGCTAAATTTTCTATCGCTTTATTCTCAGCACATTCTTACAGTAATAATTTTAGAATTAGATCTAAAATGTCTGACTATGTAGTCACGGAAAATTTTAGCTAAACGAAATTTGAGAATACCACAGAGAGTTCTATATAGAACTCTGTGGGGCAATACTCATTGTGTTTATGGATGTATAGCGGGAATTCCCGTCAAGTTACTGAATTGTTTTCTCAATTTTACCTGAGCGTCAGTGGGAAATATTTTACTGGACGACACAGCAAATCGGGTTTTCTTTATCTTACGATAGCGATAAGTGGACAACGTTACACAGATGGTGCAGATAGCATAGTTCACACCAAGTGACACGGCCTGATTGTCGCGATGTGGGTTAGATGGGGAGAATTCGATTGACACTCTTTCGAGGTCCGCTCCCACAATCGACGAACACAAAAAAATACTTGCACTCTAAAAACTAAATAAATCAATTGCTTTGATTTTTAGCAGAACTGTAGGGCAGTTTAATTACAGGAATTAATGTAACAAATATAATTATAAATATAAATATCAATTCAAAGGCAACTGAATCTAACTAATGAAACTACAGCTTTCTATAAAGACTAACTTATTCACTCTAACTACTTGCAGGTCATATGAGTTATATGCCAAATAGAATCCGCGCACGTGGCGACGGATATAACAGTTTAAATTCTATTAATTCAATGAGACATGTTATGATATGGACATTTCCTCTAGACACGCCATGGAGAATGCTTGTACAACCATGCGTTGTCTGGCGGTAGCTCTGAAACTGTCTTCAAAAGTAAGTAGAACGGTTCACTTCCATCATTACAAATTAGTATGGACTCTCACCATGAGGCCCTCACTGGGAGTGAGAGCGCTGGATGTAAACGCTGTGGGTTTATATCAAACCAAGAAGCTTACGCTCTGGAGCTTTAACTCATGGCGCTCCTCACAATATGGACTGCTCAACTGCGTCTCTTATGTCTCTCATCTGGCTGAGGACTATCGCCGTCCACCTCGTAAATGGATTGTCTACATGTGGCCTCTATCTAAGCTCTGCACGGGTTTAAATACTAAAGCTATGTCTCGACCTTCCGTCCAGATTCATACATTTGATTGGTGCAACCACCTCTAGCTCAGCTGCCGAACCGAGTTATTTTAAGTAACAGCCCTACGCAACGACCTTGGGTCGACATCAAAGGTCGAATCACTCAAGACAATAAAATGTAATTTTATAGTAATAAATTCTTAACATGTTCAAAACCCCGAGCTTTTACTCTGGATCACGGATTTTCTGTACGTCAACAGACGTCTCAATAACATTTAATTCCTACTCACCCCTTCCCTCTCTACTAAACCTAGTTCAAAACACGAGATATAAAAAGTGCTCAGTCATGCACACCTACGCTGTCCGTCTATCCTTCCCCACACCTTCTGTCTATCTATTAGGAAAAAAACTGTTCAAAACAAATTGTTTACGAGACCAAGTTATGCTGGCTCGCACAATAATTAGGTTTGTAAAAATTACTCACTGCTCTCTCACAAAAATTTACTCAGTGGAAACATTTATGAATCAAATCTGTTCTTGACACTGATATCCAGTAGATTTACCTGTTCATTCTCTATCCTAGATCATGTCTAGTTATAACAGTATGAAAATATGATGAGCGTCCATCACAGGTACATAGACAGCTAAACAGACAGACAGAGAGGCGGACAGAAATACATCTAGACAGATAGATAGATAGATAGATAGATAGACAGACAGACAGACAGACAGATAGATAGATAGATAGATAGATAGATAGATAGATAGATAGATAGATAGATAGATAGATAGATAGATAGATAGATAGAAAGTGTAGTAAACATACAGGCAAAACATTATTACGAAGATGCTTTGCACCACCTTAAGGATTCCGCCGCTGCCTTTCATGAACTTGCTATTCAAATTAACCGAAAGACACATCTTTACATAGGCGGAGTCACACAGGGAAGTGCGGTTGACTGCGTAGTTAAGGAGCAACAAGAAAGATAGGAACCTTTCTGGCCAAGTTCTAGCATCACATTAACTGCAGTCGTAGCGGTGGCTTTCGTAAATAATTATGACGTCGAGTGCTGCTGTGACGACCAAGACTGTGATACCTGTCAGCGTTAGATTCAACACAGGCATGTCGCAATGCCTGAAATATCTATTTAGTCATAGATCACCTTCTTGGCGTATAACGGATGTCTTAAGTTCTTGCCGGAAGGCGGGTATTTTAAAGTTTTTGACGTAAAGCGGGTGTGTTCTGAATACAAACGTTTGAGTTTTTGTTTCCTTTTTGCTGACATGTTAACGCAGGCCGTTTCTCTGCCTATTTCTATGCTATCTCTATGTTTACCTATGAGCTGTAACATCTGATTGGATAGAGGTCTCCTGTCATTGAATGACATCATGTGTATTCAGTACCTGTTACAGTACGGATTGAATGAGTAAACAGGGGCAGCTACGGCAACAAAGTCTGTGCTCATAAGATTCGATTCACACAAATGATGTTCCGAATTAGCCAAACCTATGGCGAAATCCGAAAGGGGAAACTCTTAATGGTTATCTAAATTAGTCATGATCACATAAAACATGACACCTTTCCACTGCACCTAAGTAAACTATAATTTTACTTTATACTTTATTTTATCTTTGTCAGGTTTTCAATGCCTGTTGTTTATTTTATGAGACTATTTCGTCGCTGATCTGATTCAGATTCTACACATTTAAATTCTTTCATTCTACCGATCAAATTATCATCATCTCTTTTATAAGACCACAAGTCTGTTCCATTTTCGCCATAGAATGTTAGAGGTTTCCAATCCATACACTGCTAATGTTTTAATTAATCTGAGTCTCTATGCTAGTGATTGAATTGTGTAGCACAATGGTAACTGAACTCTTTTCTGAACAGGAATCAAATTTTCGTTGCAAGTTAAATGCATTTCATCTCTTTTGCTGGAGAAATGTACAGGCTTAGGTGAAGTCCATTTTTATGATGGGAGATCAGTGCATTCTGCTCTGAAACGTTCTTTGGCTAAAAATGTCCTACATGTATTATGTTGCTGAACACTCCTTACCGCCAGAAAAATGCATCAGGGACATACTGAATGCCGCGCAGCCGCGGGGGTGCACGAACACGCCCATGTTCCTTTAAATTGTCATAAATGACATAATGTTTTTAAGAAATATATTCGAAAGGCTTCGCTAATCTATACGGTGTGTAAGCGGTTAAGAGGCTTTTGATACTGCCACGACATCCGCCTGTAAAGAGAAGAAACCCTCCTACGGTCATTCTCAGCATTTCAGGCACATTTTAAAAGAGCCTCTCACCGCCGTTTAAGCTTCTGAGGAACTTGACACCGCCAGCTAATGTGGCAAATAATGTTGGTATCCAGCGAATAAATAAGATACATTAGATCATACGATGACCGCAGAAGGCAGAATCTGTGTCATGTGGGTTATCTTTAAGCCAATCAAGATAAAATAACTACGCCAGAGTACACCCTAATGAAAATTAACATTATCCCCCCCCCCTTTTTTTCTGTTAAAGCGTAGCTTTGTAATGTATGATATTGCTTTCTGTTCAAGAATAGTTTTTCGGTGCATCCGCAATGCTTCTCAGCGGTGCTGTCAAAGAAGATCCAAGCATAGAACTTTGTCCATTGAAAGTCTTAGAATAGCACATAGGAATGCAATTCCAGAGTCGAGAGACATGCGTTCTTAACTTCTTCGTCACTGTGTATCCAGTATCCCTATCGTAGACAAACACGAAACTAACGATATTTTAGCACTGTAGATGTCACTGGGTCATGTATTTTCTCCCATCTTATGGGAAGAGATCAAGCTGGTAAAGCACATAATTATGTAGACATCGGGATAAGAATATCAGTTCTCCTCACCGTGCAAAAAGTGGCGTCTTTATGCAAAAGTTGGGATGTTCAATGGTTTTGTGTGACTGTGTGTGCATAGCATATTCAAACCGATCTATATAATTTCTGTAGTCTATCCGTTGCCTTAATGTTATTCATTGTATCCACCCATTCAAAAGAAAATCAATGTAAAGTCCACAGTTTATAAAAGAAGGAATTTTCAGGGTGATATGGTCTACATTTAAAAATATTAAAATAATTGCTGTGGAAGACTGGGTAGCCCTAAATCTCCTTAGTTTGCATAAATTGCTACTTTACGAAGCTCCCTTGGGGGTAATGAAATGTATCGAGTAGTCCAACGGGGCTTTACATGGATTTATTTATTAGGCTCAGCGCAGAGAAAAGGCCAGATAAATGAATATGAAGTATGCTATGACTGTATGTGGAATATTTTCTGCGGGGGCCTTTCTTTGAATCTCTAAGCCGATTACAGATTCAGATTTGATAAGGGCATTAATTATGAAAAACGTAGCCTACACTTCCAAAGGGGCATAGAGTTTGACCTAGTGAGAATGCATATACATCTTCTGTGACGAAAATGACTTCATATCAACAACAATAGTCTCAGAACAGAAAATACGGGTGATTAAAAAGTCGCATTCATGCTTAGCTAGGCGGATTTTGAAGCAAGTTCATGCACCGACTGACATAATCATAAATGTAGACTGTTTTCTTATTCCTGCGCCGACTTACAGCTGGACTACTTTCTTTTTCATGCCACGACTTTTGACAAATAAACCATTAAACGGCTTTCTAATTGTCTCGGCGTAGCAAAAACCCCACTGATTTTATAATCTACACGGCATTCCACGGTTCATATCACCTTTATGTTTGTTTTTTCTGAATTGTTAGAAACTTCAACATTTAAAAGATCTATTAATATCAAGAGTAATTGGGGTGTCCAAATAACACACGATTTCTATAAAAATAGACATAGCAAATTGAGCTGAAGTTGCACGGAAAGCTAATAACAGAAACAGTTTTGCGATTTTGTCATCATTTCAGGATTTTAATATTTTTTTTTTTTCTCTAGCCATAATGTTCTAAACAATGCAGTGACGGTTGCCTTAGCAGGTGTTTCGACAAGCCCCGAGAATTCATGTACCCGCATTTATTACTAGCCTGTCAACTCGCATTGAGAACTGGAGCTTGCTGTAACAGTACCTGTGCATTAATTTAAACTCACAACGCAAAAGAAGGCGTTATTTTATCTGCTATGCAAAATAATGTGCCGTGTTTCGCTGATGGGCCAAGCAACTTTCTTCTCCGGCGCTCCAAAGAACCAAAACAAGACAAAGAGGAAACAAGCACAAAGAGAGAGAGAGAGAGAGAGACAGAGAGAGAGAGAGAGAGAGAGAGAGAGAGAGAAATAGAGAGAGAGAGACAGACAGACAGACAGAACAGAGAACAGGAGATATGAAATAAGCTTATTTTGGCCATCAATGTCGGAGACAGGGTCTGAAACCTGTGAGCAAATTACCACTTATCCAATTATAGCAAGTGTCTCCATCAGCATGATTCAGTGGTTCAGATGGTCAGTTTTAGTGAGTTCCCTGAACAAACAACACCATAACCAATTTCAACCACTTTGACGGCAACATTACAATTTGCTTTTTTGGCGATACATGTATGCTTAAAATTCACAACACTCTAATGATCAATACAATAATAATATAATAATAATAATAACAACAAAGCCGATTTCCTGCTTATATAGAAGGAGAAAACGATGGGGAAGATGGCACAATGTTGAATTTAATATTGTACAATAATTATGGCCGAGTTCCGCTTAAATAGCAAAAATAATATCAATCATAATATCTTACCATATTACATTTAAACCAAAACTCCCGGACATAACCAGCATAATAAATTGTAATACTCTTGCTTGGGTATTTTTTCACCAAGACGCATTTTAAAGAACAGTTCATGCAGAAACACAAGTGTTATTTGTGTCTGGTGTTTTTCATAGACCTGTATTTGTCCTGCCTTGCAAGTTTTGTAAGTCTCTTCCTATAGTAGATCTAGGTGTCAAGAATATAACAGTACTGTACCATGCTACATTCACGTTCCAGTCAAATCATGGGAAATAAAAGAACAGACCAAACAAAAAAAAACAACAAAAAAATGAAGATGTTCAAAGAATAAAATGAATTTTTTGCCTTGTTTCGTTTTGTTTGATTCATGTCGATAGATTCTATTTGCGTTTCAATTTAGTCATGCACATCTCGTCATAGTGTTATTTTTGGTGTAGGCCTACATTAATGGTACCTCTGAACAATATCTAGCGTAGAAACTGCTAAAAATATAACCGGAGCTAAATTTCAGACCTTGACCGCCTTCTCCGAAATACAAAAATAAAATGTTTCTACGCTTATCAAAAAAAAGATCATCTGTGTGTCTGAGTGTCCGATTTTATATGCTGTGCATTAAAATTTCAAGAAGATTTTTGTATGATTCTGCAATCTAACAGCTCAGTGAATATCTATGTCAATTGTCCCCTTGCTAATTAATATTAAAATGATCAGACTCTGAACCTGACAAACACATCCGCAAAATCTTTTGTCTTCCGTGGCAATGGTGGATAGATGGTGCAGAGCATGGTCTCTAAATATCAGCATCAGCAAGGTCATCTGTTCATTCATACTTTAAATATTCTTATATGGTACATGTACAATGTAGTAATTTACAGCATCTCAGTCGCAAATGATTAGGGGGTGGTCTCTGATTTTTCAATGGCTGCAGCTTGAAAGTACACTGCCTGAAGAAATGAGAGACAACAATAGGCGTAGTCGTTGAAAGTAGTTTTCTTAGGTTAGAAACCAGACAGGCAGACAGACAGTTGGACGGACGGACAGATGGCTAGATAGACAGATAGATAGTAAGATAGATAGATAGATAGATAGATAGATAGATAGATAGATAGATAGATAGATAGATAGATAGATAGATAGATAGATAGATAGATAGATAGATAGATAGATCACAAAACCATGCCCAGTAAGTTACTGCCCCACAGAGTTGCTAACGAGCCGTTTCAGGCGCGTGTCTCAGGAAAAACCGACAGAGGAAGGCCGCCTCCATCTCCGTGATAGCAAGTATTTTCTTTTTTTTACAAGATATAATTCCGCAGCAAAATTATCATGCTTCAAGAAGCTCCACAATGCCTTGAATAGAGCGAAGGCTTTTCGAGCATAATGAGCTGTGGCCGACCTGAGTCCCAAGGATGCTGAGGAGATCAGTGTTCAGCTGAAGTTTATGAATAATTATCTGCCGTTCTAAGCACGTTAACCCATTCTTCACGTCCAGCGGTGCGTCTAGTAGTAGAAAATGGAGCGTGCCTGCAGACGTACACTCTCCCCGGGCACAGAAGCTGCCAAAATAAGTGTAGGTCGCAGGCAAACACGAGTAACCACAGGGTCCACATGATAGGAAAGAGGGTATCCTCTTCGGCAAATATAGTTTTGGAAGACTGAATCTCAAGAACCTTTAGCGATCTATCGTCTGTCATGGAAATAATATAATGCTGTGTTTATGGCCTTTTGGATCTTGAAATTCCACTGAAAGGCCATTCGATTTCACATCATTTTCCATGAAAACTGCAATTCAGATAAGTGGTATATTGGTTTAAAAGGTCCATGGGTGTTCTTCACCAGGCCTACGTTTGGCTTAAATTGTTGAGGCGGTGGGCAAAGATACATGTAGTTTTGCAATTTACAGAAAACGAGCTAACTGCGGCAAGGTGAAAAGGTCCACGGCGCACTCAGATTATATTCGTCACTATCTCCTTCTATACGCATTGCTGGTTCCAGTTAAAACCTAGATTTAGATTAACCGTTCCCCTATGTAGAGCTAGTTATGTTTTTTTTTTTTTTACTTCGATTTTTGTGCTTTTCTAGCATGGTTGAAGGCAGACATATTTATGGCTGGCGAAGCAGTGTCCGTGCATATCACATTTGGCAACTACTCTGGAAAGGGAATGTAACAAAGGCAGGCACTTCTCCAGATAACACGAACTATCGTGTACTTTTTTTCTTTTTCTCCGGCCGTTGTTAATGAAAAATAAACAAAAGTATCCTAGTCTGACAACGATTATGTTTGGGAGAACTCACAGATGTTTAGCAATTTTTTTGCGTTTACTTCTTTTATGGCCAAACTGCATGACTGGATTACAAAGCCAGCAGTTTGAGTTGTCTACTGGAATACATACGTTTCAACAACTCAGGATTTATTTGGCTAAGTTTTTATCATTATTATGATTAATCTTAAAATGGGCTCTTTCATGATTTATTATCTTTAACTCGGTTTAACTGTGCGTGGAACGGTTTTGACAAGTGCCAATCTTTTCAAAACCTGGAGCTTGGATACATTACTGACAGCTCAGTGAACTGGCATGCAGCTCAAAACAACTTACGTAATCTGAAGTTTGCCATCTCAATAACGCAGAGAGCCATGAATTTACTTTCAAAGCACTAAGAAGTACATGTATTTGTGATTCAAATTAAGGTAACATTCGGTCTTTCTAGTTTTTCATTCAAGAGTTTAGTTGGACTTTTAATTTTTAAGGACGTTGAATATAAAGTCCCACTTGAAGTATTTTTATAGCAATTCATCCCTTTAGATGGCTGAAACACGAGCTGACGTTGTGTTTTGTTGGGTCGCACATTATTTTATTATGTTTTCTCTCTTTCCCTCTATTATTCACGACCTTAGTTCTTGTTTGTTCCAATTCCACTTTTTGCATAACTGAGATATTCGACGTTGAACGTTTGCGGCTTTGGTACTATGATAAGGAGTTAGAATGAAATGGAACTGTGAAGCAGCGTGATAAGTGTCACAAAGCATATTAAATAAGTGTCAAAGTGTGCATATGTTATATCTCTTCTACACGACATTCTAAAAGATCTCCAGTTTTTCAGAAAGTGGAGACACAACAAACAAGACTTAAGATCGCGAATTGTCTCCTGCCTACAGAGCTGATGATTTTGTGCATAGTGGATATTGACATGATGTGCAGGCATGTTAGTGCTCTCCCCAAACTGGAAGAATGGCATTGTGGTTGGTCTGAACTATCTGCGATTTGAATAGCTACGTCGAGCCGGCACTCAGCAGTAGGAACGCGAGACGTCTGCACACAGCCTCGGAGTTTCTCACAAGTGCAAAAAAGGACATGCATTACATAATCCTGCCATGTGTGAACGCAGCCTGGCGCTATCCCAGAGATGGAGTGGACTAGCGTGGAAGAGAAAATTATACCACGCATTATATATAATTCCTTACCAGTCTTTTTCACACTTGCTCGAACTTGTCAGGTGATGTTTTTCCAGTCGAGTTACCTAAAGAGCGTTTGATGACTTCAAGTACTTTCTTTTGGCCGTGATAAATCATAATTTTGGCAGGTTTGCCCTCAATGGGTAATAACTGGCTCCACTGACGCGTTCAGGTCACTTGAAGGATTTCACTGGCAGAATGCCACGTATTGCACAAGAGCAAGTGACTCTAATGATCCTACCCTTCTCCGCCATCGTCCTTATTATTATTATTTGATGGGGATAACACACCTCTGCCTCCTACACACTGACGACTGACAATGCTGAATGTTGCAAGAATGGGACTTCTCACCATCATCATTTATTGCTATCTGTCCAGCACTAACAGTTAATATTCTTATATAAACTCGGGTCAACAACCGCGTTTCTTTTGCTCTCTCTAATTTGGTTCTTTCTCAGTTCTTGGTGAAATGTATCTTATTGTTTGTTTTAACGTCGTGAATTTTATCCTGAAATTTATCCAATTTGTCAAGCTCATAATTCAGAAATTTATTAGACTTGAAGAGTGCAATCTTTAAGCTGCCTTAACTTTGTTTCAATACTCAGTCACATTTTATAATTTAATTTACTTTCACTTCTTACCATATATTTACTGCACTGCTCTACTAAATCAACTATAATTATATTCGACCACACCCAAACGACGTAGGAAACAGGACGTGCTCTGCTCATACAAGATTGTGTTTCCCAAAGCTTTACATGTTTTTCCCTCTTTCTTCAGAATCCTATAGGCAACGTCTGCGCAAATGTTCCTATAGATAAAAACATTCACGTCCAATTAAACAAAACAATTGAAGGAAAGAAAAAGGAGTGAATACCCTGACTATCATTTGACCTGAATGAGGAGCCTTTTTTACAATTCACAATTTTGTAACCAGTCAGTTTAAGGGCAAATTTAGAGGCTCCAAGAATTCATATCATTTCTTTTCCTTTTTCAAAAATTATTATTAAAAAATTTATTTCGTTTATTTCCTTCACTGATGATTGAAATGGAACCTGCAGTATCTTGTGCACCCGAATGTTAACATTTCTTTCCCTAATTGTGCGCATTTTAAATACTGTACATATTTTTGTCCATGCTATATATTAAGCCTGGCAAACTGATATTTAATTATTCACACTTCATGCCACATGACATGTAAATCCACTAACATAACCGGTTTGGTGTGAATAAAAAATCTCTATTTGAACAAGAAATTGCGTCTTTAACTTTGATCTTTTTATTATTTAAGGAAGTCAACAAATTGTTGCGGCCAGGGAAAAGCTTTTGACATTATTTGAATTCTAATGTTGACTCATACAGGCGTCACACATGGGTGGATACACATAGCATTCAAAACATGATGTATGTTTGAATGTAGACACAGCCTGTACGTTTTTGTCTGCTCATAATTAATTGATTACATCACATATGTACAAACAAAAAGGTGACCGTGACCCGGGGAATAGGTCAATTTTAAATATTTTTTTTTACGCTGCAGAGCACTGAAATTATGCATTTTCTATATGACAAAAAAAGTATATTAGATTTTTGTAGAAAACTAACTTCTCTAAATAAAGAGTATAGTGGAATTCTTTAGAAAACCAGCTCCTCAACACAACCCTACTATGATGGAGCGAGAGGGTGAACACGTAAGCACCCTAAAACGTGGTGCCTACGTGACCAAAAAGTAAAAAACTTTGTGTTTATCTCAATTTCTGGTGACGCAATACGTGGACACACCCGTTTCGGACAATTCAGTCTTTTGGGATTACCCATTTACGTTGTTCGTTTGTTGTTGTTTCCCCCCCCCCCTTTTTTTAAAGATGCATTTTTGTGGGGTAGAATCGAAAAGGTGGGTCGCAAATTTCGTTTTTTTCTTTTTGCAGAAAGCTAACATCTGAAAATTCTTCAATACTTTCAGATTTAGTGCCTCGGGCTTTTGTGGTGACGAGGGCTGAACTGTTTCACTGAGGTCGGCGACCTCTGGATTGAAGGATAGCTGCACCCGAGTATGGAAATACATTACGACTGTACATTGGAAGTGTCCCAGTTCCTGATCTGTGTAGAACGGGAAAACAATGCCGTGCAGTTTGTCATCAGCATGAACACACGCCATGATGACGCACCTGGTTAATTTGATTAAAATATTCATATAAACATTACATCCCCATTCCGCCAGGGGTTTAATTGAAATCAATAGCAAAATGAATTAATTTAATGCATGTATATTTCTGTAATTTAATGCCACTACTGGATCAATAAAAACTAACTAGAAACTTTGTAAACATTATGTAAGGATTGTGACTAAAAGATCATCGAGCCAAAGTCAGGGCCGAACTGAAAACTTTCATTTGAAGTTTCATTTTGCTTTGTGGGGTGGTTAGAGTGTAAATTCATTCATGGTATTTCAGAAACCGCTGTGAGAAAAAAAAAAGATATCCGATTAATCCCCGCCCCCCCCCCGCAGGCACGCGCGCGCGCACACACACACACACACACACACACAGGGTTTGGAACGACAGAGGCAACTTGAAATGAAAACTTATCTGGCACAGAAAAAAAAACAAAAAAAACTCCGATATCAATTTTATCACCCTGGTGTTGGAGAGAGATGTTGGGATCCGTACTTGGCGCTGAACAACTGAACGTAAGGATCTTGTCAAAAGCTAATCATTTTTCAGCACCCGCGATTCCAGGGTACCGAGTCCGGATCTCTGAGTGAACGCGCTCCTTTTTAAGGGACTCCCATAGCATTGCGACACCGTATCTGCCAGTTGACATACTATGGTGTCATGGACATAAAGCCGTACACGTCAATGTAGGTCAAATTCCTTATTTAACAGCATTTAATAAAGTAAAAGACTGGTGTTAGGGGACCGCACTCAAATTGTAAAGCTGGAATAGAGAAACTACTGAGTTGTGTTCCACTGTTCAGATATAGATTACTGTGTAAAATACCACAGTCCCCTGTGAAAATGTGCTCCATCTTTAAAGTCTGGTTTTTTTGTTGTGTACACGAGTTACGACTGAGTAATTTCTTTCGGATCATCACAAGATGGAGATTAGAACAAAGAATAAAGCGGGGCGCAACGTGATTTTTTTTTTTTTTCCTAGGGTCTCTCGTAAAATTTAGTGTTTGGCGTGTCGAGGGCTTTTATCTGCATACGCCTCGCGTTATTAAATTTATGGCTGGTTAGGTAAACTCTTTCAGGGGATTTTTATTTCAGTATTATTTTCTGCGTACTGTCTGAAGAAAGCGTGGCGTTGGGTGTGGATTATTCAAACTCCGCGCCAAAACTGACGTCATGACGTCAGCCATTATTTAAATCCGAGGCTCTCAAGTTTCATTTTGCCTTCGCTCTCCAGTTTTTCTGTTTGCTTGTGATGGAAATTCAATGCCACCCAAAATCTGATTTCTCTCGCCGATTCTTTGCAACGGCGAGGAGTAAAGGTGGTGAATGAGGAGGGTAAGTAAAGAGCCATTCAGACAACTCCGTTCATCCATTACATGTTATGCAGCGTCTATTTGAAGGTACGGATGTGGTGCAGTAAAGGCCCCTTCTGCGTGTATCTGTGTGCAGTAGTCCTAAACCACTGTATGTACAAGATGCCACCCGCATCAAATAATGAAGCCTCAAACCCACCCCACTGCCCATAACCCGTCTGACGATAAGTTGTTGCTTGCCTTCCCTGACCGCATTCCCTCCCCTCTCAGTCTCACAATACATAGCCTACACACAAACCCCAACAACAACATATTATTTTCACATTTTTCTGACCACCTGTCAAAAATCTGTGTCACCCATGTGTATGCCACGAACTCCAGTCAACTGCATGCACACACCACACGACTTTCGTACTCACATTTAACGTTATTTCCCCATCTCACCTTCCTTCCATGCAACAAAAGAGTGAAAACACAGTTTCTCCAGTTCTTCCTCCTATACAGTTCAGCTGTCATATCAAATATATACATGTACAATATATATTAGAATACGCTCTTGGGACTCTTGGTACCCATGAAGAAACACCCAGTACTACGCCCTTTATGTCACGGATCCACACAAAGTTCGAAATCTGGGAATAATGGCGAGCACGCCATGGAGGAGGTAAGTGGCAGGCTGGCACCCCTATAGAAAAACAAATAAACTGACAGATAGCGTGAAGAGCAAGAGAAACAAAAATTGGGGTACCAAAAGAGAAAGACAAAACAGAAGAGGACAGTGCATGACGGAAACGGACCGCAGATGTAAGATAAGATAAGATAAGATAAGATAAGATAAATTTTATTCGTCCTTGTACAAGGAAATTTGTTTTGATCATTGAATACATAACAATACAGTTACAGAAGCAGAAAGTATGATATATAGCGCGCACACACACATATATACACACACACTAATAAATTAACAAAATTAACAGTGCACACAATATGCTTCCCTAACTAAAACACATTGACCTGACACGCAGGACATAATTCAACTGTGCACAGATTACGATCAAGATGACGACATTATTGCAACATTATAGTTGATGATGGAATAAACGATTTAAAGTAGCGCTCAGTTTTAGTTTTCTTTGACAACAGCCTTAAACTTCTTACAGATCTTATATATTCTTTGTTCAGGGGATGTTCTTGTTTGTTCCAACTCCACTTTTTGAACAACTGCGAAATTCGATATTAAAAGTTTGCGGCTTTAGTAGGCTTAAATGTATTATGATAAGGAGCTAGAATAAATCGGAACTGTGAAACAGCTTGATGCGTGCCATAACGCATTTCAAACAAGTGTCAAACGGTGCATTTGTTATACCTCTTCTACATACTAAAAGACCTCCAGTTTTTTCAGAAAATGAAATTAGAACAAATAAGAACACGGTCTCGAGACACGAAACTTAGAGGTGGAGTGAAACATAAATATTCCTGGTGCATAAATTCGTATTTCGTTTATTTATTTACTTACTTTATTTATTCTCATCTCTTTCTTACTCTGTGCCATTTCACTCTCTACTGACGCTTCGCTGAACGACGAGGAATCGACCTCGAAAGACATGGTTACATTGAAATGGGGTTTTAAAAATACAAAGGATCCGTGAGGTACGCATCACATATTTTGCATAATAGTTACAACATAAAGCCGTTATATGTGTATAAACAAAATAAAAACCAATGAACAAACAAACAAAAAAGACGCCTGGTTCCTGATTGGTTAATTTGAATCCACAAGATTTGAATGAAACCTTGACGGGTGGAGACCGTACATAAGATAGATTTATGTGTCCGGATTGTGGGCGTTATCGACTCTTATGTAATCACTCGTGTTTAAAGTTCTACACGATATCTCTCGCAAATGAAGGATTCGACTAGCAATGTTTATGCTCACTGAAAAAAAGAACGCATTAACGACTCTCTCTTGACTCATCTGTCTTGAATTTCTAGGAAAAATACATACAAAAAAAAGTATTATTGTTACCATTCACTTTTTTATATAATTATATTCACATTCTGCAATGAGCACAAAGAAACTGCTCACTATTTTTAAAAATATTATGTTTTTTTTTCAAAATCGATACCCTGATTCACCAACGTACTTCTTTGTCCCATTCGTTACCAAGTACCATTCTTTAAACCCGGCTATCTTTTCTGTTGGTCTGTTAGTCTGTCTAGCTGTCTGTGCGACTATTGAAATCCTTCAAATGATAATAATAGGACAAGGTACGACGCTGTGAGTAACTGGCGCATAGCGGTCACTGCATCAGTATCGTATCAGTAAGATATACTGGCTATCCCTAAAGCCTGGACACGTAGCCAAAATGTATAATTTTCAAGGAGTACACGTAAAATTTTCAACATTTTATTCAATTTGAATATTACAAATAACACCTTCAATATGATTTATACCATTTGTAATGGAAAGATCAATGCACTTTGCAAGATTCACGTGAACTCGATGCAATAACTCCACACGGCCGTCAATATAGTTAATGATATTTCCTGTGTCCAGTCTTTACGCACTGTTCGCCATGTTTAATTGTATTTTATTGTTGTTGTGTTATCACTGCAATTAAGTTCATGGTCATAAAGTAGCAGTGTAGAAGTGGTGTGATAAATTTATTAGTGGTATCAGGAGTGGTGGTGATGGTGGACTTGTGGTAAAAATGATGGTGGCATGAATAAAGTGATAGTATTGTAATAGTCTAATACTGAAATAAGAGGAAACGAAATAGCAGGAATCGTAGAAATGTGTATATGAGGGCGGTTGGGGGGGGGGGGGGGGGACTTGCCAGCGACCCTCCGCAAATCCGACGAGTTGGATTGAGGTCACGTTTGCAAACATAGGAATGACATCGTCCCTTCGTAAATCCGGTGGTTATGACATCGCGTTGACGTCGGTTTGATGCATGCAACCTGCCCCTAAGGCAATGCTACCAACTCTACAGAAATCCTATACAAATCTACGTCGGATTGACGTACAGATGCAGGCTAGGAACAGTGACAATGAAATAGTAATGGCAATATTAATTCAGTGTGTAAGGGCAACTAATGATACGGTAGCAATCACAAATTATTAATGTAACACTGCAATTGGTGTAGAGTAGAGATACGGAAGAATAACTGTGTCACGGTCAGTAAACTTTTGTAATGTAGACATCATATAGAATTCGTAATGTCGACATCATACTGTAGTACTCATAAAATAATGTGTGTGTTGCAATGACTTGTAGCAAATAAACTAGTTACAGTTAAAGTAGTGAGTGCAGGTTGTAATAATGTAGTAGCCATTTATGATTTAAAATTAAATAAATAAATAAATATTTAGTTTATCAATGTAACTCACGATCTTCTCCTACCATATAGTGTGTATATTAATACGTGTATTTGCTTATTCTATTAACATGTTCAAACTAAATCTGATAGTGCGAATAAGTTGTGTTCGTTCTATAGAATGGGGAGTTCTTGTTTTCTAGATATTGTGCCCCCCCCCCCCTTTCCCCTTCTCATTTCCTCGATCTCCGGGAAAGCCATGTCATTGTCAGCACAACTTTGAGTACGAATAATTCTTGAAATGGATGAAAATCAAGTTTATCCCCTCCTCCAAGCTTCTGTGATCTGCCTAGCTCAAAGGGCCAAACGAATGGGGGACTATCAAAATCGCCATGGCCATAATAATAAGCAAAGCAAACTCTGTGAGGCCGATAAAACATTATTTCCCAGCGATATAAAATATCGATACCGCCAACATAATTTAGGTCGTTTTTACCGGCAACGCGAGGAAATAGAGTGTTTGTACACGAGCTTTGCGTTACATCTGACCTGGTTTGGTCTCCACTACTGGAAATTTCCTGTCGAAGGCCAATGATAGAAAAACATGACCAGAAAAGCGACAGGATAGTGAAGATCTGGGCAATAAAAATGGCCCGCGAAATCGCGACTGAATCACTGCTAAAATATGCCTTCTTTATCATATGTGTTTTATCCACGTAAGCGTGTGTGTTTGCGTCTGTGAGAGAGAGAGAGAGAGAGAGAGAGAGAGAGAGAAGGAGGAGTACGAGTGAGAGAGAGATGGGAAGAAGTCTGTGCATATTATCATGTGTATGTGAGAGGGAATGAGTGGGGCAGAAGGAGAGACAGAAATGAGCAAGAGAAAAGAGAGCGAGTGAGGGGGCAGAAGAGAGAGGAGTAGAAAGAGAAGAGAGGAGAGAGAGATGGAAAAAGGGAGTGAGAACGGGGGGGGGGGGGGGAGGGGCAATGAAAACAGCAGTAACAGCAGACAGAACAAGAGAGATATGATAATTACTGTAGTTATAAATGGACGGGCCTTGAGTTTCTTTCTTTCTTTCTTTCTTCTTTAGAATTACAGTATTATTAAACGGGTTTAAGCACTCTATTATCTATATACATCTATGTCAGATACATATTTAATATAGATATTTATTATATATAAACATTTGATTGATAATTAACATACACCGCTGTCACACAGAATACATTAATTATGATTCATGCGAACGCTTCTATTGAAAATTAAACATCGCTATCACGTGGTCTGATTCATTATAATTTGCTGGTAACAACTCCTGGCGAATTGTAGCTTGACAAAAAGTCTACTGTCACCGACGCGTCCCAGCGGTTGGTTGAGCAACAGGACGCAAACATTTCTTTTAGTTTTAAATAAAGCTTCGCAAGTCAATGGCTGATTTAAATAAAAACATGTTTGAAATTTTCGAATGTATATCCTTTTATTTTTTGTAGCTCGCAAACATTAATTTGTTGTACGTCGTTAAAATAAAGAAAATGATCCCAAAAATGCTGAATTAATTTCGCTGGGGTCCTCCTAGTTGAAATTGCTGAAAGCCATTGCACTTGGAGCTTACCGGCAGATGGTTGGTGTGCTAGCTCAAGATTCAGGGCTCTCACAAAGCCAGAGCACCGGTGTCTGTTTAGCATTAGACGGGAGCACTGAACACAAGTAATCTATAGGCGATACGCGACACTCACCTAGTGACAAGGGAGATTGTCTTGAAAAGAGTGCGTACTAGGATTGCTCAAGGGAGAGAGCGAGAGAGAGAGGGGAGACAGAGAAAAGATATAGAGAGAGGGCTAGTACGAAACAGACTGACAGACAGATAGTCAGAGAAAGGGAAAATAGGAAACACACGGAGAGAGTGTGAGAGAGAGAGGGAGAGAGAGAGAGAAAGAAAGAAGGATATCATAATTACGTTTTTCAATATAGGGTCGTCTTTGACAAATTGCGTGGAGGGCATTGGGGGATTTTGTATGGGTTAAATAAATGATAATAGTTCATAATTTATTTGATCCCACTGAGATAACAATAAACGGTCCCTTTATTTCTGTGGATCACTTGCGCTGTTTGTCGGAAAGCGTCGCATAACAGTTCTCAAAAGTGAGTAGGTTTTGCACACGGCCCCATCTGACCCGAGAAATATCAGGACCAAAAGGTTATTATTCAATAACGGCCTTTATGTTTCTTGAGAAAGACGAAACCTTTCAGCAACAAGGATTTTAGAGGGATTGAAAACTCGTGGGGTGACGATCGAGAGTGAGAAAAAATAAAGAGAGAGGGGGTTGGGGGTTGGGGGCAGAGAGAAGAAAGACTGAACAACAATAACAACAGCAACAAGAACACGTGGCATGACGGAATGCAAGAGACAGTGACAGAGGAAGGTACAAGCTGAACAAAAAAACGAGAGAGAAAAAGAGGTCTCAAAAATCAAATAAAGAAAACAAGAAAGTGAGAGGGAGAGAGAAAGAAATGGGAGCTGAGGGGAGAAAGAGAGAGAGAGAGAGAGAGAGAGAGAGAGAGAGAATAATGGAACTTATAAAACACAGACAGACCGACAGACACAAGGTTGTCAAGTAAGTAGATGCAGGCCAAGGAGCTTACAACAAATGGAGGGCGGACTCGGGTCACGTGACCGTGAAAATTTGATCCCTTCCCACGCCATTGTACTGGGGGCATTCGGTCAGAGCGGCTTCGGTTTGTTTACGGCCGATACCAGTACAATGGTGAAAACGTGTGTTGTTTTTGGCTGTAAAGCCCGTGATAACAAGGACTCTCAAAGAAGTTTATTTACCCACCCTGTTACAAATGAACCAGTGTTTTTTATTTTTGATGCCTGCCATTAAATTAAGAATGTCAGGAACTGTCTTGGTGATTTAAAACAGCTTTTCTATGAAGGAGATTTAATTAATTGGGATTTTATCGTGCAACTTGACAAGCTGCAAAGAAGTGACAACTTGGTTCTTGCCAACAAGATCCGAGGGAAGCACGTAAATTATGAAAAGAATAAAATGAATGTGAAGTTTGCTGTACAGACTATTTCTTCCTCAGTTGCCAATGCTATTGATTTTCTGAGGGAGGACTTAGTCTTGACCCAATTTGCAGGAAGTTTGGCAACAACAAAATTTTTGCGCATTTTTGACCAGTTATTTGATTTTTGTAATTCTTCAACCCCTTATGACAAAGGAATGAAAAGTCCCATGATGGAGATGAATTTACCATCAAGAAAACTTGAAATTGATGAGGCAATAGATTACATTAAGGGGGCCTTAAAGATTCAAAAGGCGAGCTCCTTATTAAGCAGAACTGCTTTTGTAGGCTTTATCTGCACACTCAACTCAATTGTGAGCATCAGCGAGAGACTCCTAAAGTTCCACAATTACAAGTACTTTATGACTTATCGTTTGTCTCAAGACCATCTGGAGACTTTTTTCAGCAGAATCAGACGGAAAAATGGCTGGAATAATAATCCAACCCCGGCACAATTCAAATGGGCATTGCGAGCTCTTCTTTTGAAAAATGGTGTTTTGCCTTCAAAAAAAGCAAATTGTGTGGCCATTGAAGAACCCACAAATCAGATGATCAGGCCAGAGGAAGACGAAATCTCGTCAACAACTACAAAAGAATTGCAGCACTTAGTTACGGTTTTGTCAAAGCCAAGCATTTTCCATGACCATGTACTGTTTTATATCAGTGGTTTTATTGCCCGTAAAGTATCTGAGAGAACTGAATGTTTCAAGTGCACACAGAGCCTCCTTGTGAAGGACCAGGGAAGTCAGTCTTCAGTATTCACACAAAGGTGTTCAAAAGGAGGGTTACTTATGTGCAATGATATGTTTGTTGTCATCAAGGAGGCAGGCAAACACTTGCGGTCCATTTTAACTGCAAAGGGAGTCATCAAAGGGGTCAACCAACATCTTACCCTCAGTGTCACCAGGAATGTCCTCGAGGCTGTTAGCACTCAAGTTTTTCCCAATATCTGGGCGCACAGTATGGCAATTACAAATACTGAAACAGAAGACAGCCATGTCACCCAAATAATTAGAGAAGCTTGTAAGATTTTCTGTAACATTGTTGTTCACCATCATGAAAGACTCATCAGCGACAGGTATATCTTTGAAGACAATGGAACACAAAGGCACAAACTGACAAAAACAGTTCTTTTCATGCACCAATAGCCTTTAGTTGGTTTTTTTTTTTTTTGTGATTAGTATATATATTGCAGTTTCCCATGAAAGCATTTTCCTGCTTGATTACTGGAATTTAACATTATTGTTTGATTATTGGAGTTTTCTATGAACGTTTTTCTGCTTGATCATTGGACGTTTTACTATACTATAAAGGAATATTTCTGTTTGATAATTGAGTTTACGAACTTCTCTAGTTAACCAGGACTTCACCTCCTTGGGTGGATGGGAGGAGGAGGTAAGGTGTCTAGATATTACCTGTCACTGGAGAGAGAGAAATCAACCATCGGAGCAGAAACCTGTTGAGCTCACGACGTGGGTGAGGGATACAAGGAATGCTCCAGCTACCATTTTCAGCCTCCTCCATTCTGACAGGCGGTGTTATGACCGTTTTGGGGTATACCAGGAAGGAATTTTTTTGTTTGATTATTGGAGTTTACCATGGAGACAAGCATTGACATATAGCCTATTGCTTGGATTGACAGTGATCACTACACTACCTGCTTTAGGAATGATACCATGACATCATCAACCTGATTATGTGTAGGCAAGCGACGTTTGGCAGAGGAAAGGTAATTCGATCTAAATGTTTTATATTCAGTGCCTAATGTCTATTTTCTTTGCTATACAACCACACACTCTAAGACTAACAATGTTACAATCCATCTATCAGTACTTGTCATTAGTCGTAATTAATAACCATAACATAAGCATACAATCAGTATTTATCGGCTTTTAAATCTTGCATTATACTTAGAATACAATGACAAGTCTCCTAGGTAAGTAACTACTAAAGGTAACAGGTTTCTCATCCTTTCTATAGCCTATCTTACCAAGCAAGGATCAGAAAACACTGCAGAGCGATATGATGGCCTACTGACAAAAATAATCCAGGAGAGATCAAATTAAAACCCCTAGAACTTTACATCTGATCTACACCTTTAAAAAAAAACAACCAAATGTTTAAGAGTATGTATAGCTATTTTATTTTTATGTAATTTATTTTATTTTTCTTGGAGAGGGGTCAGTGAATAATATAAATGAAATAAATGTAGTGAAAAGTCAGGTTCTACCAAACCTATTTCAACTAGCCATACAGGGGGCTGCGCGCGGCAGTCATTGGTAACGAGAAACCATGCCCCCAGTATGGATGCCGAGTCAGCCATGTTACTCCCCACGCGTCGCGGGCTCGCTGAGCGAGCGAGTCCGCCCTCCATTTGTTGTAAGCTCCTTGATGCAGGCCTACCCAGTTCATACACTGACTCAAATCTGTTTTCTTCGCTTAATTCTTTGAACAAAGACACGAGGAAACGTTAAGGAAGTTGTCTTCTTCTCAAATCTCCTGTCCGAGAGTTTCACTTCGCTCTCCCAAGATTTTCAACTCCCACCCCCTCACTTCCTCCAACTCCACCACTCCCACATCTTGCTAAATTATACGCTGACCTTTAAGTCCAGCAACAGTGTACTTAAAACCACAACAGCAACTGTTGGCCCTGGGGCAGCTGGTGTTGGTATTGGGTTGCACCATGGTCATTTTGTCTCAGGCTATTTTTTTACTCACCTCTCGATCTTCCCAAGTCGATTACATACTTGCCAATGAAAAATAAAGTGCGCTTTCCACGGATCCGAATCTGATATTCAGATAACTAGAAATAACCAGCATAACTGTATCTCTTGCAATGGGTTTTATGAGACTCCCCCCTTCCCACCCCCCCCCCGACCTTTTTTTTTGTGTTTTGTTTTCAGAGGTGAGTCAGTGACTCAGTCCAGACACTGTTTTCGTCGGTGGGCATCAGTATAACCGCCTACGCTGTTTATTACAGTAACCCCAGACATTGAGGGGGGCTCAGTTCAAGGCCTTCATTATGTCCCATGTGACCTAAACTAGGTCACAGGAAAACCCATGACGAACGATACTAAGACCTCAATACCGGATTTCATACGGTTTCACTACACCATTTCGGTTTCTACGTTCTGCGCCATGTCTTTCTCTGCCGCCCCACTTCCCCAACCAAAACTTGCTCTTTACACTATCCGATCTAGACTGTTTAATTTGACAGCTCCCCCCCCCCCCTCCCCCTCCCATTTTCTCTTTTAAAAAAAAAGAGAAAGAAGGAAGGAGGGAAGGACGAAAGGAAGGAAGGAAGGAAAGAAAGAAAGAAAGAAAGAAAGAAAGAAAGAAAGAAAGAAAAATCGATCGATCTGACAGAACCAATTGACATTTTGAACCCATGCAGAATTGTCCAAATAATGAAGTATTTGACTTGTCCTGCTGATATTAAAAACAACTGTAGATCTAGGATTACTCGTACATTTTACAACTCAAAAAGAGATGTCAAACTATAGGCACATTAATGTATGATTGACAGTTGTCATATTTTCTATTGGCTGCATTTCCCTAACAAACAACTTCAAACCAAGGGCTCGAGAGAGAACTTTAATCTGCCAGTGCGTCTGGACTTGTGAGTCAGTCCACTACATTCATACGAACTCTAAGTCTTTGAAAATTACGCGGACTGCAAGAGTGATTATGTCAGGAACAGCTTGTCGAACTTCTGTACAGGTGGATAGGTTTATTATTGTAGCCTACTATGTCCGAGTGTCAGTTTCTAATTAATATGTGCATACTTGCAAGCATTCAAAACTATTATTGCATCAAATATATAAGCCACACGTACTTTTCATTTCCCTAAACAAATTTCACCGTATACACGTTATACCGTTATCAGCAAGAGACCATCAGAACCTCGCGGCACATGACATATCAGGACATTTTCTGATGTCACATGCGAACTTGAACTTGGCACAGCACGGTTGCTACCAGCACTTTGACTCATAAATCAAAATATTATTAGAATAATGAGATGACGTGATGTCACGTAAAATAACAAGTGGATGAGATTTGTAATCACCTGGGGATTCGAGTGATTAGTGGGGGCGGGGGGTGGGGTGTATTTTCAAACATCTGCACTGTTTCGTGCTGAAATACTTCCTGGTCTGACACTTATAAACAACAACAACAAACAAACATGCAGCCAAAATGGAAATTGGAAACATTTAAGAGACCAGGAAGGACCATGGGCTGCAGCACATCGTATTGGAAAGGCGAGGCTGCAGAATCTACAGGCTGCATATTGTGAATAATGGAAAGACATCAACTTCTTATTACTCAAGGAGGGAATTTCTTGAATAGACAGCAAAGATATAATGCAGATCACGTCCTCACTCCCCGCTAACACATCTCCAACCGGTTATTGTAAAATTTGCCATTTTCTAAAAAAAAATTAAATACCGGTAAATACATGAATAAATAAATTGAAAAAATATAAAGCAAAATGAACGTCTGAATGAATGAATGAATAAAGTTCATGGGCGAAGATGAGATTATTCATTCTATCAAGTCTATGGTGACAAAAAGCAATACAAAAGACGGAAAAAAAAAAAAGAACAGGAACTTAAAAAGCCGCAATTTAAAAATAGTATTGTTTAAATTCCGGCTGTTTAATTTCCTGTTATTTTTCAAGTAAACAATGTCTTTACTGTACAGAAATAAGCCACTTCCGTCTCATACAAGGAAACATACAACAAGCAAAAGCAAAAACTGGATAATTTTTATGTTTGTGAAGACAGTGAAACCTGGACTGAAAGACCTGATAATTTACGATGGTCAAACCAGCAAATCGATACAGTGAGCAAAGCAAAACACAAAGCAGGGATAAAGAGATCGATACGTCTGAGACAACATTGTTTTAACATCAAAATTAGTGGGTTCATATCTTAATACATTTCACGGGAAACACAGACACGCACACAGACGGGGAGAGAGAGAGGGGGGGGGGGAAAGAGAAGAAGAAGACAGAGAAAGAGAGAGAGAGAGAGAGAGAGAGTTTGAATTTGGAGAAAATACGTCGACACGATAACGAGCGCATTGTGTTAGGAAGAAGAGGTGGGACGATTATACAAAACATAAGAGAAGGATAGGACAACTGGAGACTCTACTACTAGTAAATTAAATCTAGAAGCGCCCATCAGCCGCCCGCAGAGTGAAAGAAGGCTATTTTTAAGACAGCCACAATTGTCATTGTAAAAACACTACATGGCGTGACCTTTAAGAGGATGAAGTTCTCCAGGGGCATTTTAGCCGTCCGATTGAAGGACAGAAGTTCTCTGTTTTTAGATGTTTTAAGGGATCCACCCCCTCCCAGAATACCTGAATTAGGTATTGTGTAGGACAGTAGTTTTTGTTCTTGTTTGGTACACATTTCAGATGCAAAAAAAAAAAACGCGCAACAAAGTGCAAATGACAAGAATATGATCTAGATCTACATTACTTGATACATTTCAAGATTTACACATCACCATAAAATATGAAAACTGGTCGTCTCCAGTCCGGAAATTAAGATTTGCAGTAGAAGCATAAAGCTGCCTAACGAAACCTTGACCTTGCATTGCTTGTGCATGTAGATCTAGATCTATATGAAGGCGCTTTGAACATTCACGATTAAAACATTTTTTTTTTCCTCTGTGATTATGATTTTACGTTTTAATGTGCTCTCGTTCAACTTTTCAGAATATTTTAAAAATCAGTTTTCATATTGCTATGAGGACATAATCATAGCTGAACACAACACCAATATGGCAATAATAATATTAAAAATACATGAACTGTTCTTTTACAATCATTTTCGTAATGAATCAAAGAAAAAGGAGAGGCATTAAAATTGAAATAAATATATAAACAACAACTACAACACTACAGTGTGAAAACTTACCCCATAGTATCTGACGGAATATGTCATCATGTAGGCAGCATTCCAGCAAGACGTGTTTGCGTTTGGCTGGTGCTGAACAAAAACAGCTTCTTCACTCACAATATCTGGTCTAGTGAAATGGATCAGCGAATCGCCATCTACCCTTCTCACAAACGCATTTGAATTCAGCATCTTGCGAGTTGTCTCAGGCTTATTAAATTAAACCGTGATTAAATTGATTAGATCCTGTTCATGGAGATCGGTTGCAAGCAACATGCGCAAATGAGCCTAGGCTAATCTGTTTTCTTAATAAAAATTTTGGAACTGCCGCGAAAACTTTGCCCTAGCTGACACGTGATATAAACAATTCCGGGGCCACGCGATGTCAAGGGGATGGGTTAAATAGGAGTCTGTATTCGAGTTCAAACCTTCCTTGGGAATCGTGCACTGCACGCCCAGTAACTATCACAGTTTCTTTAATTTTTTTGTTTTTGTTTCTCACGAGCTTGCTTTGTTTTAAAAAACAATACCCTTATTTTTGTATTTGTATACTACTTTGATCCAATTTCGTCTTCGTGTCACTGCAGTCCAGTTACAACAAGATCGTGTCATGTTGGGCTTTTTGTAACCTGTCGCTAGTGAAAATTCATCTCTCCAGGTAGTCAGGCAAAGGATGCCACAGTGTAGTGTGTTCAGTGTAGGGCAATTATTATTAAATTATGCACTCGGAATGAATATGGGCACTTCCCAGAGTAATTAATCTCAATGAGGTCTTTCAAAATGGCACATTCTGATCTTCAGAATGAAAGATTTTTTGCACTTGAATAAGCTGTCGTAAGGCATGGGGAAATATAAATATGCTCTGTCCCTGCTCTCCCCAACGTCCACTCATACTCGTCTTCGTGCTTTGATGAGTGTAAAGCAAATGGCTCCAGAGTGAATGCGGGAAAACTTTTCTTCAAACAAAATTTTTTAGCCCTGCTGTGACTCACAGTCTATAGGTACATGCATTCATTTATTTGCTAATAAATGTTGTGACAGCTAAAAGCTTCTGCTTCCCCTCTAAACTGTTTGGCTTTTAACACTCTTTTAGGACAGGGACAGCAGCCTGATCTTCTCACCTCTGTTTTGCAATGAGATTGTTAACTGCACCAAGAAAACCGTTGATTTGAGATGAATATGTAAGAGAAGAATAAGAACCCAGTCTAGCTATGTTTAGTTCAGTCGAACTCATTGGTCATTTTTTTTTTCTCTCTCTCTCTCGTCTACTGCTTAGAGCCATAGATCCAGTTAGTGAAATGTGCAATTAACAATCCGTGAAATCTTTCTCTTTGCAAATCACATCGAGGATTATCAGCCAGACTGTGTTATGTCCAGTTTTATTCCTTGCTATTTAAATTAATGTCTATACATCCAAGACAGACGTGCGGTGTGTGATTTATAACCTAATAAAACGATTCATGTGGCCGTGTGGAAGTAACTGCACATTTAAATTTTCATTCACGTTACAAATTTCAAGCCAGTTATTCTCAGTTTGACAATTTTGGACGAAAACCGTTCTGGTTGCCAACCCTCCATGTACATGTCATATACCTATTCCTAATATCATTAAAAAAAACACAGAAAAACTGTGGGGTCGCAGCAGGGCAATAAGCAAAGTCAAAATTGGGCAACATACAACCTTTTCTTTTTGCCCAATTTTGACTATACCTATTCATAGGGAATTTGAAATAGGCTGTATTCGATTACGCCACTATCCTCATACAACCCATCCAGTGGCACAACAGTGACATCACAAAGGCTGCTACCCCCGCGTGTCCCGACTAAGGGTGTGCGAATCCAAAAATTTCGGACTCGATTCCGGAATCGAGTAATAACAAAAGGAGTCGAATAATTACTCGAGTAAGTACTCGATTCCCAAGGTGCCAGGAATCGAGTAATTACTCGAGTAATTATACTAACGAGAACTTGTTATTCAATTTTTTTTGCATGGCAAATGTTGGTGTTGCTATTGTTTTAACTTCAGTACTGTTGTTGCTGTAGCTGTTGGTGGTGGTGGTGGTAGTGGTGGTTTGTGGTGATAATAATGCACTACTGCTGCAATTATTGTTTTAACATTGTTGTTATTGCTGCTAATGCTGTTGTTATCGCTGCTGCTGCTGTTGTTGTTGTTGTTGCCACTGCTGTTTCACCACTGCTGCTGTTGTTGTATTTGTTGTTGTTGTTGCTGTTGCTGCTGTTGTTGTTGTTGTTGGTGTTGGTGGTGGTGGTACACTGAAAATAAAATGCATACCTAAAATATATAACTGTGAATCTCAGAGAATGCACTTCATACATGAAGTTTGCTTGGGATCATCATAGGTTCTTAATAGTCAGCAATTGAAAGTTGTTGGGTTTTTTTTTTTCTTTTTTCTTTCTTTTTTAAAGTTTTTTTTCTTCTTTTTTAATTGTTTTTTTTTTTCTTTCTTTCTTTTTTTTTTGTGCTTTTTTTTCTTTTTTTTACAACATAATTGCTGTTTAGAAACAACAACATATTTACATTTTCTGCTGTCAATCTTGATCTCCTGCTGGATACCAGTTCTCCGGCAGCAGAAAACAATCTCTCTGATGGGACGGAGGATGCTGGAATGTTGTTTGTTGTTGTTGATTGGTTGGTTGTGGTGATGATGGTGGCGATGTTGTTGCTGTTGTTGTAAACTATAACAACTTGTGTGAGCTAAGGCTAGTATTGAGTGTTTCTTTTGAAATCGAAACCACCGTAAATTCTTGGAATTCTAAGAGTAGTTTCACTTTCAGTTCTGTTGCCGTCGGTTTCCACTTGCTGTACTCACCCAGCACGTGTGGTTGTGGTGGTGGCGTGGTGATTTGACGTGCTTTCAGTGTAATTTTTTGCCCAATTTGTGTATGGGACTCGAGTCCTTTACCGAGGAGTCGAGTCCGGAATCGGTTTGTTGGAATCGAGTCCAGAATCGAGTATTTGATTGGAGACTCGAGTCCGGAATCGCCGCAGTTAAGAATCGAGTACTCGATTCCGGAATCGTTACTCGCACACCCGTAGTCCCGACCAGTCCATGGTTTTGGTTCGTCACAACCGGAAAGCCCAGAGTTCAAACCTGGCCACGGGACGCACAACGCAGTTTCCTTAGAAAGCTGAGTTTCCAAAAGTTGGTTATGCTTTGTTCGTGTTCACTGACAGGAATCAAGGACAGTTATATTCATGCGCGCGCCTTTTGTTAGTTTGAATGTTCAACTTGAATACGTATTGTTTTGCTGAATGAAGGGAAGTGATGTTAAAAAGGAAATAGCCGAGTGAGAACATTATTATAACGGAATGTTAATGTTCATACAACAAGATTAGTAATCCGCTTTTGTACGATGTCATAAAAACAAGACCAGTTAGTGGAGTTTGGCGTGGGAAAGGCGGGGGAAGGAGGGGGAGGAGAGCAGGTGCAACAATGGCTCGTATTTCTAAGTGGATAACACTCTCACAATACACGCATCGAAAAACGTTTGCACGGGTGTATCAGTATGGCATGGGCCTATGTAACCTTTTCACATGTAGAACAATTATAGTATACACGATGACAGAAAGTAAGGGGGAAATATGAGCTCGATATATAAAGAATAAGACATCACAACAGAAAAACCAGGAATAAACGAGGAAATTAAAAGGCGTGACTGTCATGCAAAATAAGAGAAGTTAATGCTGGAAAAGTACACAGGCCACACACATAAATAAAGAATGCCTACAACTTAGACTCAGCCAAGGGTTAGAAATATGTAACATTATTATTATTGACTACCGCATATTGCAGAAAATTAATGTCCTTGCTAAAAATGTTAGGAACATTCACAAGTCAAATTCTAAAGAGGATGTTCGGGTATAAATAATTTTTGTAACTTGTTGGGACGAAAGACTGCACGAATCCAAACCTCTTGTAGTCACAACCCACTCGAAACTACGGTATTTCTCTCCACCACCATCTTCTTCCTCATAGTTGTTAGTTTCTTTCTTTTCTTTTCCTTTCAGAATGCGCATTAGCTGCTGAACTCTGAACTTGGAGTGTTAACGGTACTTGATGTGGTTCAGCTGTGGATGCGAGGCGAGGGGCGGTGGGGATGGGAAGAAAAAAAAACAAAAAACGAGGAAGTCGGTGTAGAGATAACATGAGGGATGGCGTATGTGTGTGTTGCGCGGGGGGTGGGGGGTTGTAGGGCTGGTCAGTTTCGTTCAGGCTAATGGCTTCGCAGTGGAAAGGAAGGATGATGGAGAATGGTGAAGTTCTAGGAATGCAGACAAAGGTTAAGTGAAGAGTCCATGTCGACATCAATTCACCAGCTGGTGTGAAGATCTTTCTTTCTCTCACTGTACATGTATTTAATTATTTCCGGCATCATACATGCCGAGGTTCGTCTCCCTTTTGTTTTTGAGAAGCTAAAACGGAGTTATGGCCCTTTGCACTGGACGTGAAAAGTTCCTCGAAATCAATGTTTACGTACCATGGACGCAAAACGCTATTTCTCCTAACCCATCGGAGCACCACATCCAGTGTAGTCTACGCGTACTTTGATCACAAAATTACATAAGAACTCCGCTTGCATTATTTACAGTACCATTTGACGCTCTGTGAAATGCTGAAATTGTACATGTAGCAGTAGAAGTACAAAAGTCACATTGAACATACGATGATATTCGTATTGTTTTGCTGAATGAAGGGAAGTGATGTTAAAAAGGAAATAGCCGATGAACATACGATGATATTCGTTGGGGACAAGGTGGTCTGGAGGCAAGGTGCTCGCCTCTCATGCCAAGGGTCCCGGGTTCTAAACCCGGGCAGTGCAGGCATGTTGGAAAGTGGATTTTTCTCATATTTTCAAGTCCCTGGTCCTATTTGGGGGTAGGATCGAGTAGTTCTTGGAAATTGGATTTTTCTCATATTTTCAAGTCCCTGGTCCTATTGGGGGGTAGGATCGAGTACCTAGTCTTCTCGGATAAGGACGAAAAAATTCGGAGGGCCCGTGTGCACGTTGCGCACGTTAAAGATACCTTGGCAGTTGGAAATCGTAAAGAGCAGGCCGAAAGGCCGCTGCCCGGGCAAAATTGAGATTAATAGATTAAAATTTATCCATATCATCTCCCCCCCCCCCCCCCCCCCCCGCCAGAACAAGAAATAATAAAACAAGTAAAGTGAGGTGTAAATGCCAAGGGCAGCGAACCTCCTAAAATAAAGACCTCAAATCAGATGATATTCGTTTCAACCGTCCAAGGCCTTTCAGCAGAAAGGTAAATTAAAAGTGTCCATTGTCAACCCCGTCTTCCTCTAGTTACAGTAGGCTATAACTGTACAGTTTTGTTATTGTGGTTTTCTTCTTTAGTCCCTTCATCAAGACAATTCTTTGTTGGTATGTAGGTTTTAATTCATCTGTAGTACGAATTCAACCTCCTCATTTCCTGCTTCTAAACTGCTAAACTGTATTGTGCATGCAACACTTTTGATTGTTCAACAATGAAGTATTGACCCCTAACCTTGACCTCAAGATAGCACGCTCTGGCACCGGCGCAGTCGTTATACATGTACATGTAATTATGTCTATAAATAACCCGGTCACCCAGATTCCCACGTTCTACATACGCTGCCAGTGCTAATGATATAAACAGAGGCCATAATATAAACAGTGACAATCGCCGTCCTTTGTTGTCTTTTATCGTCACCAACGATACAGGAACTGGCCTGCTGGCATGTGATGAAAATACAACTGTTTTACAACAGTAACAATCAACAGAGCTGCTGAGAACAAAATTAATGGGTGACTTTCCATAACAGTGACAAGGATTGCTGGATTCGAGAATTTGTTTTGGGAATAGACCTACTTACATGAAAGTTCATAGTCCGGTCCACGAGAACTTATAATACAGTCTGGTCATAATAATTTTTATTGCATGTGTTTACTTGGTGGCGGAGTTACATTTTTGTGACCCTGAAGTTTGAACTATTATGGTGCCCCTTCGCAACCAGCAACAATAGGGCAACATCCAAAATTCACTCATTAAAAAACGCTTCTTCAGGACCCTTTTGGGACTAGAGGCCCTGAAGCCTAAGCTTCGTTAGTTTCATAGTAAATCCGCCACTGAGTTTACTTTGTTGGACCACGTAAGGGTTCAGAGTTTATCTCAAGAAAAATAATACAATTTCAAATCTGCGGGGAAGATGTTTAATGTAGTGATTCTCAAACGGGCAGCAGTTGGCTCCCTGGGGAAAGAATTTCAGTCACAGGAAGAACTTCAAATTTGGAAAGAGTACACTCAGTACAGTGTGTAGCCACATAATGAATATCAGTCTACACTTTACGTAATTGTTGTATAAGAGTGATTATGAAGTAACAATTCACAATAATACTGCTACTTCATACTGAATTCCATTTTCCGACTTATCAATTACTGAGGTTTGAAAAGCGAACTTATGTTAATATGATGCTCCGAGGCATTAAATTTCATAACCATGGCTATTACACTGGTTCTCCCTTGAAAATCGGATTTCTTTTTTCACTTGATTGAATAGATAACAAAAATTAGTTTCTGAATTGTTTCAGTAATTATCACTACATGAAAAAGTATAATGGGTGAAAAAAAAAATGATTGAATGACAATATGTTAGAATGGGGAGGAATTGAGGTAACTTGGGGTTGCAGCCGGAGAGATGTGGCCTGGAACTGCATTTAGGGATGAATACAAGAGATAAGAAAGAGTAGGCCTCACTTGAAACTTGAAATTTTAACAAGCTACACATTCACGGAAAGCTGGCTTTGCTGTGGCACCTGTGCAAATTTTGCTTACTGACATGACAGAAACAAAATCAACAATGACAAAATGGAACTTGGCACTGACCATTTGAAAACTGAGATTTGAACAAGCTGCACATTCAGGAAAAATTGGCTGTGACTGTCATAGCATCTGTGCACTATTTTGCAAACTGATATGAAAAGCAACAAGAACAAACAAAGATGACTTAATGTAACTCTGCACTGACCATTTGTGCCAGCCAGATTAAAATAGAAACCGATGGAAAGATATACCTGTTTGGTTAACAAAACAAAAAGGAACCGCAGTTTACTAATGAAAAACAGCGATGACAGAGCAATAGTTTTTATTTTTCTTTGCCTCCCTTGAAAGGTAAATTAAACAGGAAATGAAATCATCTGTTATTTTAATAACGTGTGACCAACCCACATATAAACAGGTAGACGTGAAACACATAAATATTGACATTAGACCTAGTCCAAAAATTACATACATTCCAACTGTTTTACATATTATAGTGATGATTTGGTTAAAGAGAGTAAATGCACAGGAGTTGGTGTTTTAATGGTGTCACAATAAACGTAGGCCAATGTTACACTTTCAGTAGTTTGAGCACAGATTTTGCCACACAAATATTCCATGCAAAGATTGGACAACTCTAAAGAAATGAGCTTTATATTTGATTTATTTCATATCTTTTGTAGGTCCTGAACATCCAAGAAACAAACATGTACTGTACATGTATTATATAAGGAAGTGTATATCCGTACAATACTTTGTATGGATATGGACAGTGCATATCCGTACAACATGTTTACCAAAAAGCGCGACTGGTGAAGGTTTGCTGAAACAAATCTTGGTATGGTGTTCACGAATTTAAATAAAGTGGAATAGTCAGATGGATCTGGGACGTGAGGGTCTAGTCAGTTTGTATCAATGGGCGGTAGTCAGATTGTCTAATCAGGCGAAAAGGGGTTGGGGTAGCCATTGGTGATCGACGTACACTCAAGTATATTATTAGCGCAGATCACGCAATCTCCGAGCAGAAGTCGGATTGTTTTGCTACTAAGCCGATCCATATTTTTAAAAACTATGCAAATTAACAAGGTCAGTAATATAGTATTCCGGTGTGTGTTCTACGTCATCGAATTGTGTGTGTTGTACGGATATATATATGCACTGTCCATTATATAATGTCATAAAACAATGGTCTCCATCATGTTGTATTCTGTTTCATCACTTTGACTGCACACACAGACATTCATGTGCATACACACAAGCACAAACCCATACCTGTTCACGTACACAGATATATATATAATAAATGTTTATAATATATTTTATTTTTAAAAATTGTGTATCGCCTTATAACAATAATCAACAAGAGTATTTGCAACATCTATGAACCAACAGACCAACCAATCAGTCAACCCAACTATCCATCCTTTCAACCTTTGTCAGTTTCTCTTATCTCACGATTTCGACAAAAAAGAAAACTAAATAAAGTAAAATAAAAAAGTATGTATTCACTAAATAAACATCCCAGTTTACTCTCTGCCAGAGCGTTCACTGATGTATTGGGCAACTTAAGCCCAATCAGTAACAGCCATTGTATACAGAAGATTATATACATGTAGATAAACTTTAAAATGAACTTTCCAATAGACTACTTCATAATTATATTCCGATAACAAGCAGGGCCTCCAAGAGGTAGATTTAGAAAGCAGATGGCTAACTACTAAAATAATACAAGGATAAGAGAAACAAATGACAGATTTGACATTAAAGACATGACTAGAGGATTGACTTGGAGCTCAATTTTAAAAGTTACTTCAATAAGCATTCTCACTGTCAGAACTACAACAGGACATGGATTTTTTCACTTGGTTATACTAGTGTGATTAGCACAAATGCATTCTTTTCCCCATGGCATTTGAAAACGAAACTTATGACGCCCTCAGGAAAACCCTGCTGACTACTGCTATGGGGAAACATGGAAACATCCTGATCCCCCTGCTACTGAGGCTGCCGATAGCTGGTTTTGCAGTTATGTTTGTTATGGATGGAAGCCAATGCCACATACTCTGATGTAATTTTCTTTTTTTATATTGACCTTGATGGAAGACAGTGCTGGCTTACTTATGGGTAAATACCATGATTGATAGATTTTTTGGCCTTATTATTATTATAGATTGGTATCATAACAGAAATTATATGTATTGTGTTATAATATAGTGGTGGTGCACCTGTCAAACTTCACATCTTAACCAGTTTTGATTGCTTTATTATTGGTTCTACTATGGGTATAGATAACTTCAGTGCCGGTCCATTCATTTAAGGATCAGCCAGTACTCATTATTAATTCCTCTGTAACTAATATTTCACTGCATTTCCATTCTTGGCTGTCAAAGATTCTGCCAGCACTCAATATCAGAACTGAGTGACAAAAGAATGAGATACAGAGAATATAGAATGAGACCGCCGACTTGCATTCACAAGGACCTGCTGAGTTTATCCCCTATATTAGAAGGGATTTTAGGCCCAACTTTGTATACGAAGAGCTGCTAAATTTGGGCATCAACTGGTATACTCTGATGACTGTTGACCCAGCATCTTTTAAGTGCAACCCACGGGACTGATCTTAAAAGCTGCATAATTGTCCAGCTTGAAAATTTTCGCAGCACCAACCATTTATGTGATCGTTTTACCACAGCTTGAATGTGGTGTGCTGCCTTACCAGACATGATGCGGAAAAGATGGAGAAATATCTCAGGAAGATCTTGAAACAGTACGTGACAGTTAAGAGACAAAAAGACAGGAAATTCACAGACTTCATGTCTAATGAAATTTTAACTGATGTGGAATCAACACCACATCAAAAACCATTCTCCCCTGTAATGTCAGTTTCAGTGGATACCACAATCACACCAACAGCCAATATTCCGCAACCCCAGAATTTTCAATGACTGTGTATAAACGGTTAGGTCAACGAGGTCGTCAGCTGCAACAACACAATAAATAACATATCAAAGGGGCTCAGGCTGTTGCAAAAATTCTTGTCGGGGAGAAAGTTTTGGACAACACAAAATGTTGTGTTGCATACTGACACGACAAGTAGGGACAAGAGAAAATATGTCATCCAATAAGTGACCTTTGGTGATGGTACTGCAAAGTGCAATGATTCAGCAAGATGGCTACGGAAGATGCGCTGGCACTTATAGAAATAACAATAGAGGTGCCAAAGGAATTGAGAGAGACGACTGGAGATCACTGTGAAAGAGAAGACATTTTTAAGAAAATGCTAGGGGACATTTGTTCCACAGTTTCGCATAGAGCCAGCATGATACCATCATTTAAATCATAATTTCACCCTGTCGCACAAGTCAAAATTGGGTGAAGATGTAATAATAAATTTTCTATATTGTAAAGCTCATTTTCTGTTGGGTCTCTCTAGAGCTTGTGAACCAGCATTAAGACAGGTGGTGCATGAACTTGTTAGCAGTGGAGGAGAAACTTTGGGTTGTGACAAGAGTGCACTGTGTAAAAGCTGGAGGAGAAGTGACGGAGCAAACAGCTACGTTCATTTGCACAGCAGTGAACTGCTTTGGACCACATGGAGAAGAAAAAAGCGGTATGAAGGAAGAGTGGCTACTTTTCTGTAAATAGGAAAAAAGTAAAGAGCATCATTACAACATACAGAAATGATAGATTCAACAATTGTTTTCAAAATGGAGTGGCAGTTTTTATTCCAAGGAAGGAAATCAGGGAACAACAAGAAATTGAAGAAGGCAATGGTTGTGCATGATCCAGTCATAACAACTGCTGTTTGTGCCATAGCCAGAGAAAAACTCAATATGCAGCAGAATTTCTGTTACATTTGCTTTGTGCCAGGGCCTCTTAAGACCTTCTCATTGACACTCACAACTCTGTCACAGTTTGCTCCGACATAATGGAGAATCCTGTACTCCTTAAGTCTCAAATCGGCCAAACATACTGCAGCAGACAGTTTTACCTGTATGTAATGGGCATTGTATGGCATCAAGGGAAGGATAGTTGCCAAGTCTAAGAAGATGTCATGTGTGTCTCAATGTTTGGTCGAGTGGGAGCATCACAAAAACAGCAATATGGTTGCTTCTGCTCCGAAGCATTACCTGAATGCCTGAACAAATCAGGTTGCTGCAGAAACTGAGATTGTTCAGTGATGCATGCCATGGGCAGAACAGAAATTCATCTGTGCTGGAAATACTATAGATCCAACAATTTTTTTTCAAAATGGAGAGACAGTTTTTATTCCACGGGAAGAAACTGAATAGTTTCTGCAGAGCAGCTCATCAGGCAACAACAAGAAATTGAATAAAGTTTTGATGGACGTGCAAGATCCAGTCATAATAACTGCTGTTTGTGCCACAGCCATAATTTTTGTATAGGCAGCCTGAGAGAACCCTTTGGATTGTGAGAATCCTAGTATCCAGTAATTAGCTTCCGAAGGTAATTTAGGTGACCCTGGGTCTAAATTTAGCTAAGATACACTGTACATCCATTCCTACATCTTGTGTGTAGTTTTAGCATGAAACAAAGCTTCTAAATACTTTAATTTTGCATTTTAAATGTACGCCACCAAATTTGTTGACTTATGTAATTTTACCATTATCATGGTTAAGAACTTTGTCCTCGTTTAGATGCGCACTCATATTTAATTTTCCTACCCTGTCGCACCATATACCAATGGAAATTGAAAATCACAGCTTTTCATTCATAACTTGTACGCATGAATACATTGGCTCTGTAGTATTTTGTAAGAGGTGCACATCTTCGTAAACAAAAAAACACCATCTCCTTGTAATTTCTCTGTGTTTTGTACCTTTAAAATGTCGTAACTTTGGTTCTAGTGAAGATATTTTAAAAATTTAAAAAGCAAAATGCTCTGCAAAACCTCTGCTACATGATGGTGCCAGTAAATCCAATTGTGAAATTTTCGCATCATGACTGGTTTTCCCATGCTGCCTCACATATGACAAGCCCCTGTTGGAAGCTAGTGAACAACAACACCAAGAACCTGCAACTGCCAGGTTATATTAAAGCTATGCGCCAAAAGCTACATTTGTGGACTGATGGTCCTAGAAAGCTGCGGGACCAAGACTAAGAATGAGATATGGAGGATACGGAATAAGGCCACCGACTTGCATGGGGCCTGATGAGTTTATCCCCTATATTGTCAGTAAATGTCAGAGATTTTAAACCCAACTTTGTATAAAAAAAGCTGCAAAATATGGGCATCAACTGGCACACTCTGATGACTGTTGGTCCAGCATCATTTTTGTGCGACATGTGGACTGATCTTAAAAGCTGCATAATTGTTCAGCTTGAAAACTTCGCATCGCCAACCGTTTATGTGATCACTTCACTGAAGACTGGTTGGCACGCCTTACTGGATGTGATGTGGGAAAGATTGACAAATATATCAGGAAGTTCTTGAAATGGTATGAGACAGTTAGGAGGGTGAATTTCAGGAAGAAGAAGAGGAAAGGATGTCCGACATCTTGGAATATGCTCAAGAGAACAGTGAAAGTGTACTCTTGGTGCTGGCTCCATGTGTAGCCAGTTTAAAACAGTAATGGAGAGGCAGCTGGCAGACTTTTTGGACGGTGTATTTTCAGATGAAATAGATGAGGAGGCAGTCCGTCATCTCCTGCTGCATTAATCAAAGCCAGTGGTCAGAACTCGCAACTGACTATGATGCATGGAGAAACCGCCAAGTTTGAAACCACCCTGTGGGCCAGGGCCAAAAGCACCCAATGCCCAACCCAGACCTGACATTCCTCTGCAGATGCTGTGGCAGAGTATGCCTGTCTCGGATAGGCCTCAATGGTCACCAGAGTGCCTGCACCTGACATGGCTCCACAACCCTTCCCAAGATCTTTGATTGCAAAGTCATGCCACACACAAGGGGGTGAAGGAAAAAAGCTCGCCCAGGAACTACCGTTCGAAGAATTTAAGTGGTGAACATGTCTTCTGTGATCTCGACTGTGACATTGGTTGCCATAGGCATACTTCTCTTTTCAGCAGAACTGCACAGCACATGTTAAAGGGGAACAAAACAGTCAACTGGTTGATGGGACTGTATCTGGAGAAAAAGAAGGATATATTGGAGAGGGGAAGAAAATGAGGCAAAGTTCTGAATGCAAAACACAAGTTCCAGGAAAGCACTGTTAAACTGATGATAGAGAATGAAAAGAAAAGATATGAACATCCGATGAAAGAAGCAAGCAAGAAACAAGCAATAATTGACAATGCCATGACAGATGGCAGGATTTGTAGCAGTAGAAAAGTTATTCTCAAACTGAAAACTTCAAACGGCATCAAGGTACAGTAACAGTACCACAAAACACTAAAGTGGCACCCTTCGGGGGACAGCAAAGACACCATGACAAAAAAGCTGACCATTTTTCTGGAGCAGGGCACAAGTATGATAAAGGAATTCCTATCATCGGTCAGAAAAAAAGATGTCAGACAGAAAACGACAAGGTGGCATCATAATTAGGTCAAATTCAGGTGAGAGCCACAGTGATGGTGAGGATCATGTCTCTGACACTAAAAGAAGAGAAAATGATCCACAGTTCAAATTCAAAAGACAGGGGGATGTGGGTCGCTGGTTTTTATAATGAAAACTTTAATATAGGTCAAGTTCTTGATACAGTGACACATCAGTTGGCCTATACTGGCTATAGAAAATTTCCTAAGGCAAGCTCCTGCAAAAGTGATTACTTTTTTATGTCCTATGCCAGAAGATGTGGAGTCGCAATATATACTCGTATTTAAATGGGGCTTTGATGTCACCCCAATATCCAGTGATGGAAGAACTTCGTCTGACCCTAGGTAAAAGTATGAGCAAAAGCTATCAAAGGATATTACAAGCGCAGGGTACGTGGCAATTTTTGAAAAGCATATCACCATTATTCTCCAATAAAGGTTTTTGTGCGCAATTGAAAAATCGCAATGTTTTAGTTTTTTTATTCACCTGATGTCTGAGAAAGTTTATTACATGCATTGTACTCACCTTGTTCCACAGGCAACCATATTCCATTTCAGTCCATAGAGCTTTAAATTATCTTTAATTTGATGTAGGTTTTATCCATATAGCCTGGGTGGTTGATTTTCTGTGAATTTCCAAAGTTTGTGAAAAATGTGGACTTTTTGCCAGTTTTCCAAATATGCATTTTTTGCTAAGAAGCAAGATTAACTATGACAATACTCAATACCTGGCACAGCACTGGAAACAATTGGGCTTCATATCTGCTTAGGTGGCTGTCCGCTCTGTGAATCTGATCATTGTAGAGTCTTGGTGTAGAATTACACAGCAGTGAAAATGTCAGCGAAACCATTTTTGGCTAATATATTAAATATTTTCTGAGATTGTGGAAACTTCTGAAATGCAATATTTTGTTAAACATTCTAAGCTTATGAATTTTACTGCTTTGTAGTCAGAGAAAAAAAGGATAGCATTATTAAAATCTTATTCATTATTCTTAAAATCAACTGTGTTCTCTGATGTGTGGTCACAGAGTCAGTGGATTTGGCACCCAACAAAGGGTCAAAAATGACTCTAAGTCCATAATCCATAAAAGTTCTAAAATCGCATAACTTTCTTATTTATTAATCAATTTTGATAACATATTTTGCATTATTTTAGTTTTCTTACAGCTGCATTTAGATAACTCAACTTCTTTAGTCTCAGGTGAAAACAAAAAAATCACTTTGCAATACCTACTTTCACAATTTGCAATACTTTGCAGCAATTTTGGGGAGCAGCATCTTATGAAGACAATGATCAGTAACAAGTATATTAGAAGCTGATGGTTGGTTATACAGCTGCTGTTATCACGGAGGAGCAGGAAGAGGTGTGCTAGAAGGTTCCAAATTTTTTCTTATTACCCTGTTTAGTAACAAAATTGGATAGAAGTGCAATTGAACAAAAATGAGCATTCATATACACATATATACAGATATAAAGAAATAATGTCTGTTGAAGTGTGATGATCTGTGAGATGATATTATTGTATTCAGGATGGGAGCTCCTTTTATCAGTTTTTTAGTTGTCACATTGACACCTTAATGAGGGAACAACCCTTTCTGTTCCTCCTACTGCAAAGTGTGACACAAATGCTAAAGACACTGCAAAATTTCAGCACTACCATTCTCACATTTCATAATACTTCAATACATGTATAATGCTTCAATTTACATCAAACTTTGAACCTGCTCTTATATGATTTAATTACAAATTATGCCTTTTGAAACAGGCTCTGTTCTTCCACTTTGAACAATTAAGGAAATGGAATGATCCCACTGACATTAAGGCACTACACAAAATTTTAATATCCTGGTTTCTCACAACCAAAGTTATATATTTCCAACAGTTAATATCTTAAAATGTTCACATTCTTTCTACACACTTGACGGAATCCAATTTAAAAATTCACATTTACTGGAATTTGACTAGTACACACAGCTATCTGAATACCGACTCAGTAATATCCAATAAAGCTCTATGTTTTAGATGACATACTGCTCCCTGAAGCTTCCAGTGATCCTTCTATAGAAGACTGAGATGAATATGAGTGCTGTGGATCTTTGGAATGGTCGAAAAACTCTTCAGTGGAATATATGTTAGCTGGAACATATTCTGATTTCTTGCCTCTTGGTCCTCCTTGGACTGGGGATTTTTTCTGAGGAACATTTTCAAATAAGCAATTAAATTAATGAAAACGAGTGAAAATTATAACAATTAAAGTAATGGCATTACAATATACAAGGTCTAATGTTTATAAATTGCTGGTTAATAAAACTTACAAACTGTGAATTATAAATTGTCCTGAACCTAATGGGTCCCCTCAGTGAAGTTATAGCTAGACTCTTTGATGACTATTTTTTTCTCTCTACAGATACTGCTTTACTTCTAGGACCCCACCAGTTCCTAACGGGATCAGATTCGACAATAATTACATGTATTAACGCTCACCCTGTGCGCGACGGCTTAAAGCCCGCTGTCCAGTCGGTGACCTTGCTCACGGAGACTCTTATGTGGGGTCACTGACCCTTGCCGAAGTACAATGACCACACTACCGCTGTCCACGTGGTTCGGTTTGTATTTGATCAGTATGAAAACATTCGCTGCTATGCTTTATCACGCTTGATAATGAATTGACCAGCAAAACCTTAGTCTGTCAGTCTCTAACCAATGATCTGACTTATGATTCCAAACTGACAGCTGTAGTTTTCGTGAGAACGAAAGCATGTTAACTAACCATGTCCTCCCAGGCCCTACACAAATGAAATGGTTTCATCCTGATTGACACATACTAATAAACCAATGTGGGCATTTGGGGCAAAAATCATTTTAGAGCTTGTTTCTGATTGGTTCTTAGATACAGACAACTCCAGATGGTGGTCAGCTTGTGAGAAAATGAGATAATATTGCAAATTTGTTGAGCAACAGTTCGCATGTCGATGTTACATCTTTTGATGGTGTGGGGAGAGCCTTTGAAAGCTTAGTCTTTGTGAGTCCAACCAGTGATTACGTCTCAAAAAGGTCAGTGACCCGACGCATGAAAATACTGCTTGCGCATGGCGCGGTCAACTTGACCTTGCCAAGTAAACCCGCCCCTGCCGAGTGAACGCTTGGGATGGGAAGTCGATACTGACATTTGACGCCCTGAGCAGTGTGAGGATTAAGCTATTCCAAAATGGATAAAGAGGAAGTCAATCATCCATTCTAAACTACAAGCAAATCATCAGGAGTTAAAATAGTTGTGAAACAACAATTTCCTTCCCTATTTCCTTTAACAGCAACAGAAGCCAGGAAGTCAAATTTGAGAAATTTTGTCGTACATCATCAGAAAATGAGATTACAAACTATACATTTCACACTAAAAACATGTCCAAGATGTTTTGCTGAGACTGGCGTGCAATGCAGGGGCTGTTTATGGAGAGGGGATACTGAAGTCTGAGGAAAAGAAATGACTGGATGAAGCTGGGGGTGTTTGACTTACACAACAGCGGGCTTTGTTAAGTGTTACTGTGTATTTCTGGAAGATAAACACCAACCTTTGAAACAAATGAGGTCAATTTCTTCACAAGGCCACCAACAGCACCCAAATCAGCTTCTGCTTTGGTGACTTTCTCTTCTGTGGCCGTGACACAATCTCTCACAATATTTACAAATGCCTGAAATGTTGGATATATATATTCAAAAAATGTGTACAAATTATATACACAAACCATGCTGCTTTATTCCATCTCATTCAGCCTTCATGCAATATTTTCACCAAAAAAAGTATGTTCACAATTACACATTTGTAAGAAAAGCATATATTATACAAAAACTTAGGGTGACTATTTGCCCATGTCGCTTCAGCATTGCTTCATTTTTGTTTTATCTCCAATCAGCTTTTGAGAGCTTTAGAGGTCATGTTTTGAGAAAATTTCTGGTAAAGTTATGTAGTTAAACTTTTACAAAGTGTTAGATTAACACTTTAATGTCTACTCCCAGAGGTGAGATACCTCCATAATTGATTATGAACATTAGAATCCACTTTGCTATGCCATATTTCCATAAGCAAAATTTCCATGTTCCGAAAAAGTGGAGATAAAATAAAACACTTCAAGGGTGGCCAAACTGGGTTTATAAAAATTTTTACACAGTGAATTTTTTAGGAAAGTTTTGGCGTTAGGGTTATTTTATAGGTTTAGCTTACCGGCCACAATCACAGTTTCACTGGCAACATGGTATGTGACCCAAATAAAAATGACCTAGCAATGGCTTAGGCTAATTTATTTCTTTTAAATACAGTTCCCAGGATTGTCACTCAAGAATGACAACAACAATAAAAAAAAAAACCAAAGAAAAAAAGTTAATTTGACTCTGATCACCGGACAACTTCCTTGGCCTAATTTCATTTTCATGACCAATATATAATAATAATAATAATAATAGTTCGTCCATCAGGTATGATGATGACCTTAACAACACCAGAGGAATAAAGAACAGAAATTGTTGAGAATTTCAACACATGGACAATAAAGAGAACTAAAGGACACAGAGGACAGAATGGAAAGACTGTTCTTTCATGACTTATGGCTTCTCATGTGACTGATAAGTCCTATTTTTGCCCTGCAGACCCTTCCGCATAAATGACAAGAGTGCTCCGTTGGTTCAGTACCACTGGGCCTTTTCTTGCGCCGTTCTCTTTTTTTGATAGCCTGCTGGACTCTGTCAGCTTCCCATGCTTTGCTGCCTCTGGTAAGGGCCGCCCTCCAATTTGCACGATCAAGCGAGAGCTTTTCCCACTCACTCACATCAATGGCAAAGGCCTTCAATGATTGCTTGGGAGTGTCTTTGTAACGTCTCTTTGGGGCCCCAACATTCCTCGTTCCATTGGAGAGCTCAGAGAAGAAGATTTGCTTAGGGAGTCTGGAGTCGGGCATTCTGACAACATGTCCTGCCCAACGTAGCTGAATTTTTTTCAGGTGGCAGAAGATGCTCAATTCCTTGGCATGATTGAGGACCTCAGTGTCTGGAATTTTATCCTGCCATTTGATCCTTAGGATCTTTCTAAGGCAGGCCAGATGAAAGTGATTTAGCTTTCTGGCATGCGATTGGTACACTGTCCAGGTTTCAGCCCCATAGAGTAGGGTGGGAAGGACCACAGCATTGTACACTTCGCTTAGTGTCTGTGCGAATGCCGGCAACATCCCATACTCTCTTTCGAAGCCTGCCAAATGCAGAGCTGGCTTTGCTGATTCTTGAGAGAATTTCAGTATCAACACGAGCCGCGGAAGACAGTGTACTGCCAAGATAGGTGAAGTTCTCCGACACCTTCAGAAGACTGTCATGGACTTTGATATTTGGGGTCACAGGATACTTGTCGTCTGGAGTAGGCTGATGGAGCACTTCCGTCTTCTTTGTGCTTATTGTGAGGCCAAAGTTGTCACAGGCACTAGAGAACTTATCAACACAGTTTTGCATGCTATCCTCATCGTGTGCCAGAAGTGCACAATCATCAGCAAATAGTAGGTCACAGACTTGAGTACTTTTGGTTTTGGTTTTTGCCTGAAGTCTCCTGAGGTTGAATAGACTGCCATCAGTTCGGTACTTGATGCTTACCCCTTGAGGAGGAGAGCTAAAGGCTTCTTGTAGCATTGCAGAGAACATGATGCTGAACAGAGTTGGGGCAAAGACACAACCCTGTTTTACCCCATTTGTGACAGCAAAGGGCTCTGAAACACTGCCGTTGCTTTTGACTGCAGCTTGCATGCCATCATGAAACTGGCGTACTATTGTGATGAATTCGGGTGGACACCCAAACTTCGCCAAGATTTTCCAGAGGCCTTTACGACACACTGTGTCAAATGCTTTTGTGAGGTCAACAAATGTGATATACAGCGCTTTATTTTGTTCCATGCATTTTTCCTGAATCTGTCTGGCAGCAAAAATCATATCCGCCGTTCCCCTCTCTTTACGAAAGCCACATTGGCTCTCGGGAAGCAAGTCATTTGACGAGAGGTGATCAAGAAGGCGATTCAGAAGCATTCTTGCCAATATTTTGCCAGCAATTGAAAGTAGAGAGATTCCCCGATGGTTGTCACAGACTTGGCTGTCCCCTTTGTTTTTGTACAGATGGATGATTGAAGCATCTTTGAAGTCCTGTGGCAGCTTCCCTGCTTTCAACATATGATTGAACAACTCGGTCAACCTTTCAATAAGCTTTTCTCCACCGAAGGCATACACCTCAGCAGGAATTGAATCCACGCCTGGTGATTTGTTAAAGGACATCTGATTTGTGGCAGTTCGGGTCTCATTTGCTGTGAATGGCTTGGCAAGAGCTGCATTAATAGGAGTCTGAGGGAGGCGGTCAATGGACTCAGTATTTATATTTGATGGCCGATTTAGCACACCTCCGAAATGTTCTGCCCAACGCTGAATTATGGCATTCAATTCAACAATGCGTGTTGAAGCATCTGACGCAAGAAGTGGCGTAGTGCCAGAGCGGGATGGTCCAAACACAGCTCGGAGGCTCTCAAAGAACTTTCTAGTGTTGTTTGTGTCGGCATATTTCTGAGTTTCTCTTACTCGCTCTTCAAGCCAGTCATTTTTCATTTTCCTCAGCTTCTTCTGGAGTACACCCTTACATGCACGCAGTGCATCAGCTTTTGCTGTGGAAGAGGGGTCACTGCAGTGAGCTTGGATGAGACTATTTTTTTCTTTGATGAGCACTTTGATTTCATTATCATTATCATTGAACCAGTCCTGGTGCTTGCGGACAGGAAAACCAACTGTGCTGCTGGCGCAAGAGTGTACAGTCGTATTTAGGTCAGTCCAGCTCTGTTCAATGTTCTCAGGGTCAAAAGTCACGCAATCCAATTTTGAGGAGAGTTCTGATGAGAGCTCGCTCTGTTTCTCAGCTGAGCAGAGTTTTGAAACATTTAGGCGTTTAGGTGGCGCTTTACCTTGAGGGCGTCTATTGCGCCTCAATGTTAGTCTGAGCTTGCAAACAATGAGTCTGTGGTCAGTTCCACACTCGGCACCACACATCGCCTTTGTTACAAGGACATCCTTTCTGTCAGTCTTCCTCACAATGACATAGTCTATGAGATGCCAATGCTTTGAGCGGGGATGCATCCATGACGTTCTGTTTCTCACGGGGAGACTAAAATTTGTGTTGGTAATGAACAGGCCAAATTCAGCGCACAAAGTAAGCGCAACCCATTGTTATTGCATGAACCAACTCCATGAGGGCCCAAAACATTTGGCCACGCTGAGATTTCGGAGCCAACCCTAGCATTGAAGTCCCCCAAGAGAATCAGCTTATCAGCTGCCGGGACAGAGCATATGACAGATTCTAGATCAGAATAGAACTTGTCTTTGGCTTCATCTGGGTTTGTCATGGTGGGCGCATATGCGCTAATGAGGGTGGCTGACTGGCTTTTCCCAACTGGGATCCTGAGTGTCATTAGCCTGTCATTTATTTCAATTGGCATGGACTGCAAGTTTCTGACAAGGTCATTTTTAATTGCAAACCCAACACCATGCTGTCTCGGTTCGACTGCACCCTTGCCTTTCCAGAAGAAGGTGTATCCACCACTGAGCTCTTTGAGTTGGCCACTATCAGGGAGTCTGGTCTCACTGAGTGCCACTATGTCCAGGTTGTACCTGCTGAGCTCAATGGCAATAAGTGCAGTGCGTCTTTCCGGGTTGTTTGAGTTGTCCTGTAGTGTGCGTATATTCCAGGCTCCTAGCCTGAGTAAGCTGAATTTCTTTTTGTTTCGACCGCAAAAAGGGATTCCCACTGGTCGCGGTATGTCCAGTCAGGGTGATGTGAAGTGGGCTTTCTTTAGGGCACCTTTTCTAGCCCCTTCCTCAGTTGAGGTGAGCAGTGCTATCCTTAAAAAAGGCTGCTCAGCTACTGTGGGTGCTGCCTCCCCACGCCTCCACTTCAATCGACGATGAAGCGACCATAGCCCACAGCCACCAACGTGTAGGTCTGTGCTAACAGCTTCCAGTCTATCCAAACCTGCTGCCACCGCACTCGCCCATCGCCGTTGGAATTTTGAGAGGAAAGAAGACGAGACAAAGATGAAAGAAGACGAGGTGAGTGTTAAGACTGGCGCAAAGAATTTGTTTTTAGTGAGAAAGAGCTGCGCAAACATCAGACTCACTCTCTCGCCTGGACACAACTTATCCAAGTGGCAAGACAGGGTCAAGACGACTGGAAATGTATCCAGGTGCAGGAGGATGCCAGAGGGACAGTCATATTGCCTGACCGGCTGCCTGTAGGCTACTCCACAGCCTCGCAGTCCCAACTGACTAGGGTGAAAGACCCAAACCAAAGAACACCAATACTGGTGGATGCTCTGTGTCACGATATCCAGGCCAGAGTGACGGTATATTGCCATCTGCCCTATCAATCAACCACTGGCCTGCTGCCGCCAGCTTCGAAGCTGCGTCCGGGAAGTTTGCTCAATTCTTCGTCTGTGATTTAGGCAAACAAGCCTATGACCACACCGCTACCGGGGGCCAATATGAAGGACTCAAGTACTGAGGGTCACATTGTGCCCTAGCATGTGGCCGTTGGGTTAATGAAACCTCCTCCGCCCTGGCCGTTTGCACCGACAGGTGCACGCCCACTGATACCTGACCAATATATATATACAAAGATACCACTGAAATAAATATTAAAAATATCCATCAATACCTCTCTCACAAACTTCACCAATTTTTGCAAGCGCCAGTGGCACTAATATGAATTCTGCAATCCTCAGCATACAACAGAGTTTTTCAGATATCAACTTGGCCCCTGACAAATCAAGAAACAGAAAAGCAGCACCCCTGAACTGCAGAATGAACTTCTTCTTTTTTTTTTTGTGAGGTGGTACTGATTTGATCACAATTTGATGAGCAATAATAGACAAACCAGTTACAACTAATGTTATAAACTCACCTCTAATTTGTCTATCTTTTCAAAAATTGTTTCAATCTCTGCACACTTTGCTTGAATATCTGGTATTGTACTTGTCAAGCACAAGGTTGTATCACTGCGAACCTGCATATTCATGTAAAATGAGGCTAATAAACAAGGCAAAGGAAATATCTGTGCTAAACACACTGGATAATTTTTTTTTTTTTTTAAACAAAATTGAAACAGCAACATACACAGATAAATTATACAATACCATTATCATTACCAACTATGCATATTGGAAGTAAGCAATTAAGCAAGGTTGAATTTATAATCATAATACTTAACAGGCATAAATGTGCCTGGTGAAACATTGTAAAATAAAGTAACGAAATTGTGTTAAAAACTTTTGGTATTAACTGCAGCTTTTCCAAAAATATTGTTTTGATTTGTATGGAATTTTTCTGATTATAGATCTGGTGGTTCTGAATCCCCCATGCCCCAACTTGAGCCTGCTATCATGCCAACCCTCACATTGACAAAGCAAATTATTAAATATCATTACAGTAGTCTCCGTCTAAGAACTCGCCGCCTTAGAACCCGATCCGCCTTAGAACCCGCTGTTGCTGCGAAACCGAATTTTTCCACTATAATTTACATGTGTAAGAACCCGCTCTGAAACGAAAAATCCGCATAAGAACCCAGCATTTGACCGTGAGACAAGCACACTTTTACGTAAAATTTCGATATTAAACACAAAATTCTCTTTCAAGTTGACGGAATAGACCAAAGCCACACAGTACAGTGAAAGAGAACAGGTGGAGGGAAGGTAGGGGGAGGCGAACCGCACAAAGGATGGAGCCCAGTTACATCTTTCGTGTGCAAGCAGGCCACTTCTAGACTAAATTAGCATAGTCATTACCTAACATCTATTGTTGTCTGACTCGAGGGGCAGAATTTTATACGTAATTGACCACGCGCTCGGTTTGCATGGCACATGTACATGTACCGAGGGCTGTATGTGGTTATTACACATGGTATCACTGGGCCTCGTGTTGTATCCGCCTAAGAGCCCGGTCCGCCTAAGAACCCGCTTTTTCTGTCTCCCGTTGACCGGGTTCTTAGGCGGAGACTACTGCATCATCAACAAAAGATTTAAATGCAATTTTCAACTGTTTTAATGACTAAATTTACAACATTTCTTACCATGTCAACAAGAGAAAAAAACTCATCCAACTTTGTCAGCATCATTTCAATACTGTCACTGAATTTTCCTTCCTGCAAAGACAAGAAAAGCAATGTCCCTTTTGTAATCTCACTCACCAAAGAACTTTGTTGCAAAAACAACAACAATAAAGCTAACTCCTACAGTACTGATTTAAATGGGAATTAATGTCGAAAAGAAAACCACTGACAGACATAACAATTATCTTACAACGAAACAAAAGGGAGACAAATTTCGTCACTTTGTAAACCCTTTAAACTGACTAGATCTCAACCTGGCACTGCATTATTGGTAAACTGTTGCAGTTTGATCTAGATCTACTTCTAAACTGCCTACATTGCAATATAAAACTATTGTCTTTATTGAAATCAGCACAGTTAGGGCAGGCTACCCTACCTAATTCAACTGCAGAATAATGCAACAATCTGCACACAGACCATGACTTTTGAGGTACATACTTCAGTCGGGCACCTAATTCACATTGTCTGCCATTGTCCGCCAACATGATCGGCGGAAACTACCCAGGTTTATCCACTAATGTCGGTGTTGACTAAATACAAAAAAAAAAAAAAACTGGATTTACTCCCTATTAGTATTATTGTTGTTGGATTAAAAAAACAACAACAACAAAACAATAAAAACAGACTGATTCCTAATAAAAAAGACATTTATTTAAAAAAGTCTACCCTTATTGGTCCAAATGGACACATGAGCCTGACCCGTATTGGTCCAAATGGGCAAATATGTCAAAATTTTATTGGTCCAAACGGGAAAGAAAGTCTTAATTTGCCCAAGTATTGATAAAATAAAATACTTGTGCACGTTGTATCTAAATTTGGGATTCATTATGTAATTGGTCATAATATTAATAGGCAAACAGAATAGCTGCAATGGTCCTGTGTGACAGGTAAATTTTGTGGAAAAGAAAAGAGATAAATTTGCAGACCATGTAAATTGTAGATGTACTTCCCATCCTCAGTCCTGTACAAGTACCACATAGCATACATACATATAATCTAGTAATTTGTAGTCCCGATAAAGTTCGCTACCTGTAGGCCTACATATAATCCTGACAGTTTTGTCAAAAAGTACAAACCTGAGGACATAACTGAGCCTGTAGGCTATAAGAAAATCGGAAGGACTTAAGGCCAAAATTTGTATTCTGATAAAAATCAAGGTAATTTTTGTGTGTTTATGCAAACATACCATCAAACAGCCATCAAATCTAAAAAATGATTGTATTTCATTTCAGCGTTATCAAAGTTGGCAAAGTCTGCCACACACATCTTTATCTAAAAATTAAAGAAATAGCATTCATTTTTAGTGCATGTTTCGTTCTTTGAAGACATGATTTTTTGTTGTTTTCTTTGTTGTTCTTTTACCATCACCCCATACGTGAGAGAATTTGTTTGGATTAGATTGTACATGAGAGGCTTACTCCATGTGTAAAAAGATGATTTGGATATTTCTCAGACATGGTGGAGAAAAAGTATTCTGAAAAAGCATTTTCGAATAAAATTATGTTTTGTTAATACTAATTAAGTTAATAAAAGCACCAATATGAAATGTAGGGCTACAGCCTTTCTGTGCACTGTAAGTGTTAAAATAATTCCTCCTGTCAAATATAAATCACTCGGTTTTTTGCTACGTTTTGTTTTGTTTTGTTTTGCAAGAAATTCAAGTAACTCCTATGTTGTTTGAAATGAAGAAAAACTGTCTCCTACAGCAAACATGGCCATCTTGCAATCCTTCCTTCGTTCCAACTTCCAAGCACTAGGCTAATAGGCCTTTTTACAGTCACAGATCAATGGTGCATACCATTGAACTTCCAAAATTGGGACCAATAAGGCCTTGCCTGCCAATGGCTTATTGGGCCAACTGGTCAAATAAGCACTTCGTTAAAAAAAATTTTTTTAATTACCTGCCTGAGAATTGAACCACGGTCACCCGATTGACAGGTGGAGATGATGATAACCACTGCCCTATTGAGGACCTTGTAATAGATCTAATTGTGAAGAAATGTTTCCCAAATAAACATCACTGAGCCAATTATCGGCGGATAAACACTCCAATTCATATTTTGAGAGTTAACTATAAATTTTTTTATTTATTAAAATCATCAATCTAGAGAATTTAGCCTAGACCAACCATGTAGGCTATACCCTCTTCTCCATACTCCATGCCTTCAAAAGTCACATCTTCAAAATATTTTGGCTGTGTGCCTCTTATGGTACTCATCCTTTTTCTGCCGTGGCTTAAATCTGCCCCTTAAGTTGTCTGATTTCAACTTCTTTGCTTGTTAAATTGATTTCCACCATCAATATAACTTGATAATCTTAGTCACATGTCTGGTTATCAATATATCTGGTTATCTAGTCTAGATCTGTTACTTCAATTCTCGGAGTCTCCCTTCAGCGCAAACATACAAACCTCTTTGGCAACATTGAAATTTAGAAATTTATTAAAATCTTCAGCCATTTCATTGGCAATTTCCTCGGTTGATTTGCTCTCGCCTTCATCGCTCAGTGACGATAAACTTGATTGTGATAGGACAGAAGCTCGCTTTGCTTGCATGTCTGCCATTTTGAACAGTCATGTGACTTGTTACTGACAATTGACAATTGACTTAAGGGAGGTAATAGTGAAAAACAAGAAGAAAAAAACCAGCGATTGAGTATGCTCCCCTGCATCATTCCATCTGTTGTGGGTTAGCCCAACACAAGTAACATAGCCTAAAGCAGCTTCCAATTAATGGTGTGGTTTTCTGAATATGTGTACATTTGATTTCAAAGAAAGTATGGGAGAGAGGCTTTTAACATTCATAAGCTGCACACAAGCCACCAATGTCGAAATTCCATCACAAGCTTTGAGTAATGAAAATAATGCTATCGTTTGGGACAGTTAATATTATAAGCACCATCAGTTGTCCAATTAACTGAATAATTTGAGCTCAACAGTACCAGAACAGCTATCTACCTGAAGGCTGGAAGGGGGAAGGGTTGCGTTTTTGATGGACTCTCAACCAAAGTAATCTGCAGGCTACATTTAAAATACATACAGCTGTACATGCATAATTAACATGTATTTTATGTAGGCCTACAGTGCATTACTCCAATACTCATGTTCCCTCTTTTTTGCAGTCAGTGTGTGCTAAAATTTTGTTGTGCATATTTTCTTTCATGTGACAAAAGTGACTTTTGAACTGAATGTTTGTAACTTGGAATTGTTCCAAGATAATGTTGCTGCAGCCAGTATCTCATGGCTAATGAGATCTGAATCATTAGCATTTCTTTTCATACCCCTAGCACAATAAAAAAAAGAAAAAAAAACACTTGGGGGACATACGTGCTTGCCTTGTAACAATATTCATTGTACAAAGTAATGTTTTTTATTAATATCTTATTGTATACTTTGAAGTTTTTAACTTTTGAAACTTTTAGTAAGTTCAGTTACTACAGAACATTAGTTTAGGTCAGTAATCTTTTGTGCACATATTAATTTCCTTTGTGCGCTGATTGCAAAAGTGTGTGTGCACTCCCGACACAGCTTAGAGGGAATACTGTGCTTTCAATACCATTGTTTGCCAATCTCCTGAAAGGTCCGGAGACTTCTGAATGTTCTTCTTAAATGGCATTTACAATGCAGCTTTATATGGGCACAGCGCATTCTTTCAAATGAAACATTCATATTTCACTTTGATTCACTGTGTCTGGGAACATAAAATGTTCATATCACACTTCCCCAAACAAATCTCTAGAAAATTTGTTCATTTACATACAATAATAAATGTAGATAAATTGTTTGTATATTCATGTGTCTTGTTCTGTATGATATGACGAGCTTCTCGAATCAATCAAAATGCGAAGCTCAAACAATTAATATTGGCTTGAAGTCTCACCCGGAGAACATGCGAATTAATCTCAAGTTTAAGGTTCAAGTGATTAAAACTGGATAGTGGTACATTTTAATCATATGACAAATCACCTATAAATTTTGAATTTTCTTCATTTTCCGAAAGGTTTTGATTTTAAACTCTTCTGTTGTGACCCAAGGGTTCAAGTTCAAAGACATTTTTTTCCAGGTTCGTTCCCTTGAGCTGCCATATGTTCAGAATACTCCATAGCTTGACATAATTTATCCACCTTAACTATCATTGTAATCTTTATGTAACTGTACTTGTGTAAAACTGCAGATTTAGGTTTTTAATTTCAGTTTGAATTTGGAGAAAGCAGGTCGACACCATAACAATCACATTGTGATAAGAAGAAGCAAGATAACAAAAGCATAGCAGAATGACAGTAAAGAAGATGACACCACCAGAAACACCCATGCAGATCTAGGTACCGTAAAAAAAAATCTATTATTGCCTGTGCAGTCCGTATATAATTATATGCAGTGTATTAAATTATCACAAACATTCATAACAGATTCGGGAACTATTCTTATCTGTTTTGCTTCTCATGAATTGATCCCATTCACTAAATTTAATACCAGTACAATGCATTATTTGCCCATTGTTGTAAACCAATTTATATTACAGTACAAATATTAATAACAATGATCAACCTCTATTATAGGGTCATGCCAATACCCTATTGATATTACCAGTAAACTGTGTTTGAGGTTGAGTTTGGAATTAAAGTTTAACAGCATGTTGGCACGATAATGGCCACTTTGCGCCTCTCATATTTTTTTCGTTATCTCTCTTTCGGCTAGTTTTTAACCCTCAAATGCCTGTAGGTAAGATCCAATAAAAGTGAAGTTAAAGATCTAACATGAAAAGGCCCTTATTAAAATTCTAACAGGACAAGACCCATACTGTGAAGTATGTCTGTATGAATTTTGTAAATATGATAAATCTGCTAAATCAACTTGTAGAGTTGGACTGACAAGACATGCTGTGGGTCTACGTCGGAAAATAATTCTTTCATGGATCTGCAGGCATAGTGCCTGCTTTGGAAGTGCGTGAAATCCACAAATTATGTTAAAATGGGGCTGAAAACTGGAACATCAATATGCACAGAAATGACCAATGCAACACAATTTTTCAGGTGTATTAATATCGTCAACTTTAATCGTGTGATAAAGTGTATTATCTTCCGACATCTGCATTCGTTAGAAGATACAGTGGCCAACATAGAAAAGACAGCCTAGCTAAGATTAGCGACAATTAAAGCAATTCAAAGTCATTGATTCGCTGAATACTTTGCATGACGGAATTCAGTAAGACCTTTTATATTATTAATGTTGTTTCAAGAGGTAATCACTTGGTCTCTGATGCACAATCATAAATTCATACAATACATATATAACATTTATAGGCATGGAATTGTTAAAAAAACAAAAAACCCACCTCCTTCTCTTTCGATATTCTGGAAATTGAGTTAATGCAGTCTTTTTGGATATGGTGGTGAGAGAATACTTTGTAATTTTCCCTTTCGCCCCTTCACCGCTACCCTTTTTGTACCCATTGTATGCATTAACAGCGCACTTACATTGGGACAGGCGTGCATCCACAGTGCGACAAAGGGATTAAAATAAATAATAACCTAAAATCAACACCTTCTACAAAATGAATTATGAAGTTTATAAACAACCTTACAACTTGAAAGACAGTCAAACTCTGCCCAAGAGGATGTGTATGTGTCTATCTTTAATACACTGAGGATTTCAAGCATTCTGACAATACATATAAGAATTGTACTCCTTCACAAAGACTCAAAATTACAACTGAAATGCTAAATGCATGCCTTGCCCTTAAACTCCCTCCCCCCAAACAGATAAATTATACACAACTTATCTCAAATTCACAAGCTTCAAATAAATATGGGATTCCATGTTGATTAGCAAAGCAGTTCCTAAACAAAATGTCCCAACCAAATCCCTTCATATTTAACCTCCTTGCAAACACTTAACTATGTCTGAGGACTTTCACAACCATGGCTGCAGCCCCTTTAAGAATACATTTTAAAAATCATAACAATAGTATTTTAAAGTATTCATAGAATCTTAAATTTTTATCCACACAAAATTGCACACATAAGCAATGTGAACTCAGCTGGAGAGACACAAAGGCACAGTAAGCCCCTAACATCATTTTCCTAAGCTTGACAACAATACCTTTACTGCAGACTGCCCATGTTATAATCCAGGTCTAATGTGTAAACTTAATTTTTATCTTCAATTATCTTTCTGATTCTCAATTAAAGAAAGGGCATAATTTTTGTCCAGGTAAATAAAATTCTGATTGATCACTGTTCCAATTCACCAAGTTATGTCAATCCTTTCATAAATATCCCGACATAATGGAGAAAGAATTCATGACTTAATTCAACAACATAAAAATGACATGAGGATTTTAGGTTCAGATACATAAAATACATGGGTATGGAAGCATCAACATTAACATAAGCCTAACAAATCACAAGGTTGCCAATTTCTTTGCTATGCTGCCAACATCTGGCATTTCATCATCTCCATCCCTGTCATTAGGCCGTCTCTATGGAAATAGACATAAAAAGACCAATCTTAATCAACAACAATTCAGTAAACTGCCAGTGTCATAGAACAGAAAATCTTTATTGTGGCATGATAATATTATGACATGAACTTCTTCTTTTCATGCCTAGACAAATCCTCATTTTCTACTATACCGATTATGAAATCCACAATAAACATTACAAAATGTACAATAGCAATGGCAAAATCTACTCTAGTGTTTCCATTGTGAATGACAAGTAAAAAAAAAACAAAAATAGCCTCCATAGACTGAGTTAAAACAATCAGAAGAGACAAATCACTTTTATCAGTTCTCTGTTCGTATTTCGGGTAGGCACACATGAGCCCATTGTTCATTGCGGAATGCGATGAAAACTAAAAGCTTATATTATATTCTAGCAATCTTATGGAATAAGCATGACAAATATAAGGGGAAAAGAAACCTAAGCCTAGATTTAAGAACAAGTTTCAGTTTCAAGGCATGGCAACACGAAAATAGCTATACTGCATGCTGGTAATAGTAATACAGTAGGTCATAAAACTGATGTGATAGGTATCAAGCAAGTTTGGTGCTGACAAATATAAATGGTATTGTATTATTTAGTATTAAATTATTTAGCAAGTTCTCTCCTCTAAGCAATCTAATATAATTTCAGTCCATAAGCAGCACAGAGAGCCAAGAGGTACCAATGGCATATTTAGCATAGTGTACTGATGGACACAATCAGGATTCATATATACAGCTGTATAAAACATGTACCTGTGTCGCACTGCTGGTTGATGGGGCAATGAACTTTGTTGGAGCTAACAGGACTTTGGTGATGTCTGAATTCAACGCTGCAATCTTCTTGCTATTTGTAAAGGACATCTGAAAAAAATATATATAGAAATTTCATTTCACAGTTCCATGCAAAAAATTTACATGACCCAACCTTAGTTCTTGTTTGTTCTATCTCCACTTTCTGATAAACTGGAGATCTTTTAGTATAATAGAAGCGGGATGACAAATTATGCATACTCTGACACTTGTTAAAAATACATTGTGGCGCTATCAAGCTGGTTTCACAGTTCCAATCTATTCTATCTCCTTGTCATAATGGCTATTGTTAGAGTCCATTTACAAAGCTGAATAAAGAAAATACTTAGTTCTGTTCACTGCTCATCTATAGTGCACTGTGCATATGTAAAACACTAGCTGCCCTAACAAAGGCATATTAATATTAAAGCTGCAAATGTTTAACCTCAAATTTCTCAGTTGTGGAAAAAGTGGAGTTGGAACAAACAAGAACTAAGGACACCATGCATTACGATCTTCATTTATTTTCTTTCTTTGTTCTTCCTCCATTACTTTGGTAAGAGGTTGAAATAATAAGATAGGTCAATGCTGACCACAGTGATGGTGCGGTATGACAACAATTTCTGGGAAAGTCAGAAAGGTGCTGATGACACTTAGCATTTTAATGACATCACGATGGTGCATGGTGACATAGCTAGCTGACAATAATGGTACATGGTGACACCAATACAATAATGGTGACACCGGCACATGGTCTTAGACAGAAGAGGACAATAATAGGAACAAGGTACCATCTGTGAGTTTAACTTCCCAGCAGTATTCCATTGCCTGATTTAGACAAAGTACAAAACTTGTTTTTCCTCTATAGCAAGACCAAAGTTTACTGTACCTTTTTCAGGTTTGTTTTCACAGCCTTGGACTGGGACTTTCTGGCCTTGGCTTTGGCCTTGACATTGGCCACTTGGGTTTTCTTAGCTTTTTGAGTGGCTTTTGCCTTTGACCCCTGGAGCTTTTTCTGTCCTGTACGACCTTTTTTCTTTCCCATTGTGAACTCTGTGGACAGACAATGGGGTAAGTATTAACTTACAACACAAGTGTGGATGAACCATGGTTTAATAGAGGAGAGGATAGCCATAGGTAAGTATTAATTTACATGTGTTGATGAATCACATGGTGAGAGAGATGGGGGATGGTAAGGGGGAATGGGAGAGGGGGGAGACAGAGGGAGAAAGGGAGAGGGAAGAGGAATAGAGAGAGAACGGGAAAGGGAAAGAGAATGGGAAGAGAGAGGGAGTGAGAGAGAAGGGAAGAAGAGAGAGAATGAGGTAGAGTGACAGAGAGAGAGAGGGAAGACGGAAACACAGGGCGAGACACACACACTCTGAGCGACTGAGGGTTGGTAATCAGTGTGTCCACTTTGCCCGATCAAATGACCTATAGGGGCATAACATGTAGCCTAGATGTGCATCCATCCAATACAACGACTGAATATTCTGGAAATACATCCATCCACCAAAAGCGCACTATGAGGGAGTGCGCATATCCACTACAGCAGCAGAATAATAATGAAGAAAATGTACACCGACTCACAACGCCTACGCCGTGGGTGGCTCACTGAAGTACAAACACAAAGTGGATATGACAGAAAGGGGGCACTACTGTGACTGTTTGCGTCTCCATCCCTTCCTGTCAATGACAGGATCAAATGTCAACTAAGACTGTCGTTACTCTCTGACGGCTCCACAAGAAAACCAGAGGAAGTTCGAATTTGGATTGGCTCCCCCGTGGGAAGCCACAAAATGCCCCGATATCAGGTCTTCGACATAAACAGTGTGTGGTATCTTTTCATACATTATTTGGCATGGGACGATAAAAAACAACAAGACTGGATTGTTTTGTCTGTTATCCGAGATCAAGATTGTGGAAATTTTTGACAACAACAATGATAATAATCACTCATCTTTCAAGCAAGTTGCTCATGGTGATAGATATTCGGGCCCGCTAGTTTGAAGGCCCAGCCGTAAAAACAGCCGTCCTTCTCTCTCATCTCTCTCTCTGCGCCTGTCTGTCTCTCTCTCTCAAACTTACACGCTTCTCTCTTCCTTTCAAGTGTGCACAGTTCACGAGTATTTTTTAGGAGTCTCGGGTATTACTGTCAAAGCTACACCACAAATTAAAGGAAGTTAATTTGGATTCTCTGCTGCCCAGAAATCATGCAAAACAATGCACCATCTATATATATCGCCATGCATTCATTGTTTATGGGTGGGACATCAAGCGTTTTATGTATATAATTTTTTTTTTTTTTCATGAGTGCGGTCAAGGAAAGTTAGTGCTTCCTTCGCCCACCGCAAGGAAGGCTTTCCGCCAAGAACTAAAAAAAAAAAAAAACAGACAAAATCACTCCTTGAAATCCGAGAACTGAAATAGTCACAAGGATTACTGACTCTCTTGTTCGGCTAATGAAGTATCCTCAGCATGAAATGCGGAAACAAAACCCCGAATTCCAATCTGATGAGTACATTCATTCATTTCTCTACGCACGAACTGGGCCGAGGAATACAAGCCATGTTCTTCTAAATTATAAAAACCAAGTGACTTTTTGCACCGTGTGACCAAACTGGGTAGTTCTCAGTGTATTTTGGGTTTGGGTGGATTAGGTTTAGCTAACTGGTCACAACAGTATCTTTGTTGGTGACATGCGGGACCAAATTTATAGACCCCCCCCCCCTTCCTCCCCCATACAAAAATATAATTAACGATGAGTTTTTACATTTTTTTGTTTTTGTTTTGGTGGGTACATTGTTGAGTCGGCCATTGATATCTATGGAAACTAAATAGTACAGAGCAGCACAGCTATATACTTTGTAATTTGTCTCAATACAAAATCTACTAGAAATATTGCTGGCACGGATTTACCCATGTATTTGCTTCAGATATGTAACTCGTTTAACCTTTCTAAGATTGTATAACTTGTCAGTTCCAATTCCATGCAATAAATGTACATTGGTATGTAAATTTGGGCGATTTGCCGTGTATTTTCATTTCTGCATATGAAGGACCCATCGAATCTGTAATGCCCCCCCCCCCCCACCGGTCTAAAACCGGCTCTGGCGACATAACCACAAAATGTCGTTTCTAGAAATTGGCCAAAATGTTGGTCAATAAAGTCCTACATATTTTGGCTCCATGGTTCAAATAGCCACTCTCTTATAAACATACGAAATATTACAAAAAACACAGAAAACCCGTAGGGTCGCAGCAAAGCCTGAAGCAAAGACAAAATATGGCAAAATGAAAAAGCTGTATGTATGTAGCTAGCAAATCCCCGCGGGAAAAAAAATAATAAAGATACAGACACGATCGTGCTGCGTTCCCAAAATCCAAGTCTGGGCTCGCAGCAAAGTACACGTGCATGTATCGGTTTTACAGTTTACATTTTTTTTCATTTGTCCAGTTGTTTTATTGGCTCAGTTTTCCAGCCTGCTACATTTTTTCCTTGATAAAGGTAACTAACTACACGTAAACCGAAAGCTTGGTTTGTCTTCTCTTATCCTTTGCTTTTTATTGTATCGTTTATGTATCATTTCTTACACCAGGTTTGCTGCATACAACTGTTTCTTTTTGCCAGATTTTGTCCTTACAAAAATGCGGTATTACCGAACAATTATCCTGGAAATAAAAATATTGTATGCTTTACAGTAACAGCCGAGACAGAGAATACAGAGTCCAACCATTCCTTCTTCCACTATATTATGTCCACAAATTGAGCGCGTATAAATACGGTGAGTGCTGCTCTTTTTCGTTCAATTATGAGGGATGTGGTGCCAATTGTTGCATTGTTGACATCGATGATACGCGCACAAGACGACGGACGGAATATGACGGATTGATTCGCCTCGGTATCCTGTGCCTCAGCTACGGTTACAATTATACGAGAATGACAACATACTGGAATGTCAAGGTGAAAGAATGGATGAAATTTTTTTTAAAAGATGGCATGAACACCGGACACATGAAGGAATACATAAATGGATGAATGAATTAATTGACGAAAGCATGAATGCATGAGAGAACCTCTGTTCATGCACTACTTAATGCACTGGAGTGCCATTTGACTTGTGAAAAGAAATTTAAAAAATAAAACTGGCACACCAGGATATGTATGTGAAATCCTATACATTCACAATCATATTTTCCAGACAGAGGGCAAAAAAAATAATCCCCTACACTTCTGGAATACAACGCTATTACATATGAATGAGAATGGTCGACGGGGTATGTCACACAGAGGCACGGCGGGGCCCCACTGCCTGTGTGTGACACGGCTAGACGGCCTCTGATTGAGACTGGCACGAGACACGGGGTCTGAGATATTACAATGGCAAGGATTACCGATCTACGGCAGTCCCAGACTCTTCAATAACGTCAAGCAGAAAAAAAAAAAAAACTGGAAAAAAATTAGGACACGTCATCAAAAGGCCCCTTAGGGTGCCGAATGCAGTGAAAACCACTGAGCTGTACCAGTCTGTCTCATCGCAGGTTAAAAATAAATAATTATATAGTGAAAATAGGTTTAAATGAATAAAAAATGAAAAAAAAAATCCATTTTGTGTGTATTATAATTTCATAAGTATAATATTACGCATTCGCCAGCCTGCTGGTTCCTCTATCATTTCTTTCATACATTTATCTCATCTATCTAGCATCTTTGGTTTCTTTTTTCTTGTTTTGCCCCCCCCCCCCCCACACGCAAACACGTACAAATTTAATATAAAAATGATGTAATGAATGTGATCGATTCTGAAATTTCTAGATATTAGATATTATTTCTCAAGAGTAAGACAAAGTGTACATACACATTCAACAGACAGAACTTTTGAGTTCACAAAACCTGCATTCGCCGAGTAGAGCAGAGCTAGAGATTTTGTGCCAAAGACTGACGAAATCGCTGTCACTTCAAGATTTCTGAGATGCACCCAAACGCTCAAATACATGTTTCACCACGGCGTCCGGTCTTACAGTTATGTACTCTGAAAGTACTTGGCAAAAACATGAACGTAGTTCATTATCTTCATATGAATTTTGTTAATCATATTATTTTTTGCATTCACAAAAATAACACATTGCATATAAACTCAAATAACAAAAGAAGGACACCCGAAAAGGACCCTTGATATGCAACGCATTTAACGAACTTTACCACAAACATTCCAATATGCAATACAGGTACTTTATTTTTGAAGTCTCTTATACATTAGTACACCCGCATTTCCACCGATACTATGCAAAAAGAAAAGACTACAAGGAACTTACATGCCTCTCGTAGAAAATACAATGGCTCCTCGATTGGCAACATCGCCAACATTTAGATGTTGATTTGAGGTCTTTATTTTAGGAGGTTCGCTGCCCTTGGCATTTACACCTCACTTTACTTGTTTTATTATTTCTTGTTCTGGCAGGGGGGGGGGGGGATGATATGGATAAATTTTAATCTATTAATTTCAATTTTGCCCGGGCAGCGGCCTTTCGGCCTGCTCTTTACGATTTCCAACTGCCAAGGTATCTTTAACGTGCGCAACGTGCACACGGGCCCTCCGAATTTTTTCGTCCTTATCCGAGAAGACTAGGTACTCGATCCTACCCCCCAATAGGACCAGGGACTTGAAAATATGAGAAAAATCCAATTTCCAAGAACATTTAGATGTAGGCCTACACGCCATATTTATACTCAGCCCAGATTTCAGCGCCAACCGTATGTCGTAATCTAACCCACGGGATCTTACGGGGAACCAATTCGAATGGGGACTTCCAGTACCAAACCAGAGTAGCCGCCAAAAACGATATGGGCATAGCCGTGCCGGACAATTCAGTGGCAAGGGTCTGTGGAATTTTAAATGTGGGAAACTTCCATCATCCACTACTTCCAGTGACCACAAAAAAAAAATGTACTCGGATCCTTCCGCAGAAACTCCCAGCCTGGAGTAGGAAGAAAAAAGTTAGCAAAAGTATTTGCGGGGCCCTACGGTTGTAGACTGATAGACATAAGAAAACGTTACAAATCGCACATGAATGCTAAAAAAAATTTTTACATGTACCAAATAAGGTTCAGCATTTTAGAGTTATATGCCCCTGTTGCAATTTGTTGGACCGCCGCCCGTCATTAACTTCACGTCTAGGAGGCGGAGACACTCCGTCCCATGAACTCCAGTGACGCTTCTTCAGAGTTTCAACAGCTTACGGCAAATGACAGACAGACAAACAAACAAAAAGCGACGGGATGGAAATCTTAATCACTGCCGTCTTTCTAGCTCTTGATAAAAAAAAACTACGCCCTGTGGCAAATTTGGAGATGGTTTTACTCCCTATAATTCAAAATCAGGACATGATGGAAAGTGACTGTGACAGTGAGATGAAGAAAACTTAATGCTGAAATGCTGAAGTGCTGAAGTGAAGTAAAGTAAGATCCAGGGCCGCAGTCTTCCCCGGCGTGACGAATATGAATTCAAGACATTAGCTTTCACTAAAGAACACAGGAGATGAAAATGAAGAGGAGGAATTTTGTGACCTACATCCATAAGTGCCAGGATCATTGGGGCAATAAATCCTAATTAATTCTGAAAACCCAGAAGGCGTTGCTGAACTTGACACCTTTGAGAAGGCCGCGGGCGCATTCAGGCCATTATAACTCATTTAATCGCGTCAGGACAAAAATATTTTACTTTCTTACCTTTGTCTGCATAAACAACAATGGGAAATGAAGGAAATGGGGCTTGAGATAATGTGAGCTTGCTGTTCAACAGCACTATAAAAATCAACGGGTATGCACAGAATTTCATTCATTCCCCCGGCAATATTACTTACTGTCTGATGAATGAATTCAAATCTCTGACTTCAATTTCTAGCGAGGTGTCAAAAAAGGAGTGGCAAACTGTTCTGTTTGGGGAAATGTGTGTGAATGAGAAGGGCAGGGCTGGGGGTGGGGATGTGGTGGAGGAAAGCACCGACCACATAAAGCCTAATGGCACCCTAAGTCAAGACTGTCTTGCTGTGACTTTGATTCAAATTTTTGGGAGTATCGCGCACTGAGTCGAAAACTCTTTCGACCACAGGTAACAAGCGTCAGGATGGATTTGGAAACGACGTGCATCAGATGTTATTTATAAGAGTCTGATTCTGAATAAGGCGTTTACGGAGCCTCAGCTCCAAAGTCACAGCGCAGAACACTGTTTTAATTCTTATAGACCGTTGAGCTGCATGGGACTCTGACACAAGTCATTTGCTTCTCAAGTCTGTTATATTTCAAATTCAGAATTTGATACTTTCAGTGGTTTATGGAACTTCCAAGAAGTCATTGATATTAATTATTTCTTTATATCATATTTATTCAAACCTTGTAATTTTAACAAATTTAGAATGTCTTTTGTTCAAGAATAATCACAATCATACAGAATAGTGGAGATTGAGAGAGAGAGAGAAAGAGAGAGATTGAGAGAGAGAGAGAGAACAAACTAAAAGGAAACAATATCAAGCATCACCACCCCCCCCCCCCCTCCCCTAACCCACCGGCAAGCATGCAGCCAGGCACGAAAAACTCGCGCCGGCTGGACACGCGAGACGAGGGCGACAGAGAGAAGAGAGAACCAAAAAGTTTCGGCTTTACATGAAGAGAATGGCTTCAGTACACGTACAGCAGTACCTGCAGTGATAGGCTTACTTGCGGGGCCTGGCGAGGAGGCCCTTGATTACCCATACAAACACCTGCGGGCGCTAGGTTTGCAGAGCCGGGAGAACGTGTTGGCGAACGGAACCGTATGGGGTAAGTTATTGAAGTTATGAATGAATGAATCAAAACTGAACTCTGACAGAGACATGAACTCTTTGATCATAACCGTGGATGAAGAGATCGAAACGATCAATTAGCTTTATAGCATAAACAGCGTTGATTGGACACATGGTGTGAAATTAACGTAGCAATTGCTTTAGGGCATTCTTACAAAAATCAAAAGTAATCACCACGAAGAACTATATATGATCGTTTTCATCTTTTTCGACTTCTATTGTAATTTATATACATGTAACATGACGCTGTTTCCAGCTCCTCATCCCATATCGCAGATGATATGTAAGAAAATGATAAAATTAGGTTAACATGAATGTAAGCTCTTGTTTAGTCTCTTTTTGATCAACATTTCTATTTATAATTACACACACTAATCATTTTAATACTGAATTTAATACTCTTGCTGTAAATCACAGCAATACGCACTCATTTGACTGATCAGACACCTTCAATAAGCTAAACAGGGCAGGGCGCAATCTGTTCTAACTGCTAAATTCTGTTTCTCACATTCAACTGTTTTTATGTACAGTTTGTACATCTAAGGGAGCTTAGATCTTGCGTTTGCATTTGTCAGCAAAACAGTAGAAGTTGTGCGTTATTCACAACCGGTAAGGGGCCGGGAAAGATGTGCAGCCAGAAGGATTGGCCTTTCTCCATAAATCAGACTGCGCATGGCCCCACCGAGATTGTCTTTAGGTCTTTGTTTTAGGAGGCTCGCTGCTCTTGGTATTTACACCCCACTTTTCTTAGGTTTACTTTTCTTGTTCACGTTTTTGTGTGTTTTTCTGGTAGTTGGTTTTTTTTTATAAAATTTTTGCCCGGAGAGTGGCTTGTTTGGCATGCAGCTCTTCTCGATTTCCAACTGCCAAGGTATCTTTAACGTGCGCAACATGCACACGAGCCCTCCCAGTTTTTCATCTTTATCCGAGAAGACTAGATGCTTGATCCTACATAGCATAGGATCAGGGACAGGAATTTTCCCCGAAAATCCAACATGCCTGCACGGACCGGGAATCGAACCCGGTAACTTCGGAATGAGAGGAGAACATCTTGATTCTAGACCACCTTGTCCCCTGGCCCCACCAAGACCGTTTATTTTAATCTCTTGCCTAAATAAATTATGTACTGAATAGAAGGCAGACCGTGAAAGGGCGCTGGACACGTTCTGGTACTCTCGGCATTACTACATTGTTTACACTATTTTCCGTACTGGACTGTCACATTTGAATCGAGATTATCAGGAGGTCTCTCACAGACTGAGGGTTTAGGCCATTGGTCAATTAGTGTTATAACCGTCTGTCCAGATTGTGTCCGCTCGGCGAGCCCTTATTACCAAATTGTTCGGAATGAAGACTCATTCTTTCGAAAGAATAAGCTGATTACAACCAGGTGAAGATTTCCTTTCTACAGGATCAGATTCAATTAAAATGAAACTGAAGGGTGTAGCTCTATATTGGGTAGTCAAAAAAGCAAACTATTGGTAGTCAAAAAAGCTAACACCGAGTCAACCAGCAAAACGCGATTTTCATGCATGGCATGACTTTGAAAATCTCAGCATTTTCAAGGCGCATCACTCAAATAATAACACCAGTACCACGTTAACGTGCTTTGCACTGAAAACAGTACACTCGTAGATCTTTATGGGTAGCTAAACAGTTTATTTTGAAGTCCATGTGATCTAAACCACATGATACAGAGCTAACTCCTTCAATTAAATCATCATGGAAATCAGTTACAGCAATAACTCCAAAGAGCTCCCCCGCGTTGCCAGACCGTACAAAAATGTCATTTACCATTGTACGTCACAAACATGTGTAAACATTATCAAAAGAAATTACTGGACGGATTTCTTGAGCTTGTTACATAAAAAAATGTCGCCGCTGAAATAAAATCATACTGTATCTTCTCCGTTTTACTTTAATTTTATGCAAATTAACCTGGGGCCCGTCTGGATATTAGAAGGCAAAGCAAATAAACACCCACTGAATACTAATATATCTCCACCCTCACCCCCACATTCAATCACGCTTTCAGACCAAATCATACACTGTAAACCCTGTCTCTTTGTGTAAGCGCTATTTTCTGCACGGGGAAGAGAAACCGTTACATCAAAGCTCGTTTTTTCTGACAAGATAAGCTCAACTTTCTACCTGCAGCCTGGTGTTATGAATTAAAGACGGGGTCTAGCGACATAGCGTCATATGCAACGGCGAGACTGCGCACCTAAAATTCAAATTAGTTTATTAAATAATCTATATATATATTTGAGGACTTGAAAACTTTGTCCTCTATGCATTCCATGACCACAGCACACAGAGTTCTGAAATTTTTTGTGCTGATGCAGAGCAAAACGTACGAGGTTTTTAAGGAATACTTCTTGAAATTTGATGCTCTACTGATTTTAGAAAAATCAAACAAAAAATCGGCCGGAAAAAAACTCCAGTAGCCTTTTTAAGCGCTTTCCTTCATAATATATATTTGTGGACTTGAGATTTTTCGTTGCAAAAGGCTTCTGAACCACTCAACACTCAGACTTCAAATTTTATTATGGTACATCAGAATGGATGTAAGGGTGCACAGTTTTTAATAGAAGTCTCAAATCAGTGTTGTTGTTTTTATTGGAAATTTATTGTTTCGCCATGATTTAGATCTATTTCGAGTCATGGTTCGCCATTTTAAGGTTTCGTTGTCACTTCCTGCGATGTGTTCACTATCAAACACTCTAACCCGTGCGCAAATCATGCTGTTGTACGGGATGCGCAGTGTGTCAACTCACAAAGGCAGAGCAGTAAGGTCTTATTTAAAAACAAACGAACAAAAATAAAAATAATAAACAAATAGGAACAGGCAAGATGAAGCAGGTCCACAATAACCACCCAGAACTGAAACCAATATTCAAACTGATTTATCCCGGGCAGGGCCGGGGACCTCAGCTAGTATATTATCATGAAGAAGGTTTCGTTTCATGTCCTCTGAGACGTATGAAAAGCTCATGGCAGAAGCTAGGTTAAGGGGGGGGGGGGGGCGCTGCGACGAAAGAAGGAAAAATAAAAAACAGCGGATGAGGAGGTGGTGGGAGGAGGCGGCTGTACAAAGACAGGTAATATAAAAATGAAGAATGTAATCGAGCTCACCCCCCCCGTCGTTTGACAAAAGCCGGCTATGCCCCAGACGTTATGTTGAGGCATGAATGTAACACGGACCTTGAAATCTTAAATCCTGTTCTATAAGAATGATGCACATTTCTTCGAAGTCCGTTACTTCTTGTTTACTTCATGCGAATGCCCAGATAACAGTGACACTCACAAAGACAAGTTGACATTACGTCGCCCTATTAAAATTGGTATATCTTTTGGACATTCATTGGTTGGCCCTTCCCCCCAAAACAATTACTGTTTGTGCACCGACGGGGGGGGGGGGGGCGGCGCAGGACTGTAAAGTAAATGTAATTGGATTTGGGGTAGAGCGAAGTCCTGAGAAGGAGAGAATAGGGAGAGAAGACTGTCCCCAGTATATATTGGATAAACAAAGTCCCCGAACAAGATGCCAACAAAACAATAGAACCAGTCACACATTAGAATCTGACACTAGATCCTTTACAACCTGAGGTCAACAGCACGGACAGGTTATTTAACCCTCTTTGGCCCGGTGCTACACGTCTGAAACACTTGAAACTGATATCATTTTTTTCTGTTTAGAACAATCTCTAATCTATCATCAACATTTTTTTTTTATGGCAATTACTTACAAGTTTGACTTCACCAAACTATTTTAAGTCAGTTTCGCACGCTCCAGTGTGTTTGTATACAAATGTAATCTATGATTGCCTGCTACTGCTAGGCGGTTATAGATCTATTTGGGAGTACTGAAGGCACAGACAACAATATTGCACCAAGTAAAAAAAAATTCAAACCCCGCTGGGTTAATTTACATCATTCACACCCATAGTCTACACTCATTCACTAGCTCTTTTGTTTGTTTGTTTTATTTTGTTGGTCTCCTGCCTGCTCTTCGTCCATTCCCAGCCGCTCTTCCGTTCATTCATTCATTTATTCACTGTCTTCATCTCGACCTCTCTACTCCTCACCCAAAAGCGTCTATTTACCCGAATATTCGCACTGCCGCCTGGAAACAGATCTTATTTTCTATAGTTAAAGTGGCTGTCTTTCCACGGTTCACTCACGTGTACACAAACAAACAAACAAAAAGTTTAAACTGCGAGTCTTCCCATTACTTTCCCGTCTATCGACCCCAATCCCTACATCATTCTCATTCAAAAGCGCCCGCTCACCTGCAGTTTCAGACATTTGCCCAGTCTCACTCTAAACGCCGCTATATTTTCACACTCACATAGGATGCAGCACCAGCAACAAAAAGCTTCAATTATAAGCCAAGTATCTATAACAGTTTACATCCCAGATGACGTTTCAAAATTTTAAGACCCATCAGTACATTTGAGATGAGGGGCGGAGCTCTTGCTATGTAATAAAATCATAAATGGGATTAGAGAGACACCACCTTGTCCGCCACACTGACAAACATTATGCAATACGACACCGAACAAAAATAACTTCAAGAAGAAAACGATCAACATCGGATACAGCGGTTTATGAGATGGCTTGAGGGCTTTGTTATATCAAGGTCAGAGAAGGATGCGATTCTGGGGGTTTTTCAGTGGACACACCGATACTCCAGCGGTTGTTTATGGCCCAGAACAGGCACGTGACGACAGTCTGACGTAAGAGGAGGACACAACAGGAGTTCAATCTGCCTGTAGCGCTGACTGAACCTTCAGTGGCATTTGTATTTGTATTTTTTTTAAATTTTGTATAATACTTTAATCCCATTTGGGAAATTTGCCATGGTGTCATTGCATCCAGTTACAACTGGAGCAGGCATGTCGTCGCCACTCGCCACAGTGCAGCGCCAGTCGGCGGTTATTTTTTGGGGGGGGGGGGGAGAGAGGATGAATTTTATTTGATTTTGCCCGGGCAGCGGCCTGTTAGGCCTGCTCTTTTCGATTCCAACTGCCAAGGTATTTTTAAAGTGCGCAACGTGCGCACGGGCCCTCCGAATTTTTCGACCTTATCCGAAAAGACTAGGTACTCGATCCTACCCCCCAATAGGATCAGGGACACGAAAGTATGAGAAAAATCCCACACCTCCAACCTGCCTGCACCGGCCGGGTTTTGAACCCGGTAGCCTTGGCATGGGAGGCGAGCACCTTGCCTCTAGACCACCTTATCCACCTTTGATGGACATTCCTGTAAACCACTATCAAGGACCAACTAATACAGCGGTTTCCAAAGCGCGTTCCGAATTCCAGGAATCAGCAAGCTTTGTTACATGGCTGCGCGATGGTTCCACAAAAACTGCTATGCCACTCCAGTAATTTCAAAGAAGCCGTCAAATCGGGAGTTACAGTATCCTGGACACTCTTTAGATGCGTTCTGTCGCCGGGTTCCGCAAAACCGCAACCTTGTTAAAAAGGTTCATTTGCTCCAAAAGTTTGGGAAATGCAGAGCTAATGCAACTGCGTTCGTCCAAATATAACACGATCACATCCAGATTAGCAATGAGCAAGGCGTATAATTCTCCTATAACAAAGAGGGCCTCACCTCTAAGACAGTGACAGATTGCTTGACAGAATGAATAGATCTTGATTAGTAATGTATTATCAAATGTCATATTACACTTACAGTAATATATTATTATGTGGTTATAAGAATGCTCGTCCGACGAAATGCCTTCTCTTCCTGCTGCCTGTCGTCATTTTATACCTGGAACTTAACATGGAAGATGGGGTGGGCTAGGAAATCGTATGTGTGGATATGCGTTTCGGGAAGAAAAAAAAAAAGGCGGGGGGAAAGGAGAGACAGAAAAAACAAAAGGTAGAGGATGAAACTGGTGAGATTTCTGATTCGCAGAAACACGGATAGAGTGACTATTCTCAGTAACAATCGCGTGTTCTCCGTACAAACTGCATCAACCGTAATTATTAAAAGGCAAAACTGAATGTGGTGGAAAGTACAGGGACGTATGACACGTGAATCTACTATGGACCATGGTAGCGTTACGACAGTGTAATCCACCGTATTTTATTGTCCCAAGCCCACACAGCCCTTACACACAATCCTTGTGCATTGTACATTGATGTGTATGATAACTGCTGCCTTATTAAGTCTTATAAAGTAGTTTAGCTCATTCAGAAGTACCCACGCTTTCATATTACATAACAAGCACCCCAATTCAAATCTGGTGAAAGAAATGAATACGCTGTTCGGCGTGCGGAATATAATCATGCTTCTATTAAGATCGAATATGTATGAAACTAAACAAGTATACTAGCACTCCAAAGCATTTCGCGTTTCTGGGAGGACTCTGCAAAAAGGAACCGTATCTGAGATTATTACCAAATTGCTGAAAACAAGATGCAACCACATGTGCCTGGGTATACCTATGCATACATGAACTTCCCCACTTCGCAAAAAATACACGCAACATAAAACAAACAAACAAACAACAACAAACAACCGAAAACACGCGTTTCCGTGTTTACGACCTGGACAAGTACGGCTGGTATGTGGTGATAATCTGTGTCCCGTGTCTGTACATAGACACACATTAGTTCACTTGTCCACATTTTCAATGACACCGACTGACTACTCGGTCAAACTGGCGTATGTCACTTCCATTGTCTGGTCCGGCTTATGGTAATCTGTCTAGAATGAAACACCAAATTACACAGACCCCGTTCTGACGTCCAAATGTGGTTTTTCACACTTAACCCAACTGACAATTTCCTGTTCTGAATGCCGCGCCTGACAAATCAGTGATGTTCGCTACTTCCTAAAGCTCCTACAGCCACAACATCAAAACACAGTTGGTGGTTGATAATAAATGCGGAACTCTAATGTGCCACAAGATTCAAATAACAACAACAATTACAACAAAGCACTAAAAAACAAGTACATTATTTACATTAAGCTTTGCTTTACCAACTCTCAGAAAACTTTGCATTACACTGTGATCAACAGCATCTGTAATCTGAGAGGTCCACCCCAACTAGACATCCACAGAGCAGACAAAGGCAATGTTTTTCGCCACCAAATGAATCCATGTCTTATTACCCTCCTGCAACTGTACAGCTAAGCGACAGCAGGACAACAGTGATATTTTACAGCGGTGTCCAACTACATGTACTAAAATGGACGTAGGCTGTACATTAAATTTGTCTGAAAAATCAAAATGGAAAGAGCTAAGAGAAACACCTACTTTATGCGCCGTTCCTGGGTCTGTCACTACGCTACTATATCACTCACTAAAGTGTATTTGTAATTTCTTTTCTTTCTTTCTTTTTATTGTAGTTTTCTAGTAACTGTCCCTTATGCGGGCTTTGCGAAATACAATGGGAGAGGGGCACATTTTAGCTTGCACCAAGATTAGAAACAATCTATGAAACCTTCACCCTGAAATCCTGGCACAGTGCACACAGCCTGACAACAGAAAACCTACGTGAGACCTCTAAGTCTTGTCTTTTCACCTTTCCAAAGGTTTCTGAAGCCACGGGGGCTCAGATACAGAACACACTGCAGCACTAGAACATCGTAACGTAATGTTTCCCCTTATCGTCTTTTCACCGACTCGTTTTATCAAGGAAAGCTTCGGGAGCTGAGGGAAAAGAAATTTTTACTTACTTACCGGGGCTTTCAAAGAGCACTTAACTTCTCTATTTTCATACGTTCATCTCTTATTTCATGCACGAAAATTAGACGCCGATGATATGATCTAACCCTTGCACCCCATCTTATGTTAAACATTACGTAGGATCTATGAATGGAGGCAGCGTGCTTTCAACTGTTACAAACAAGAAGGATGCAAAAGTGCATGAAATCCCCCCTATGTATTTTCCTCCGTGAAAAACAGAAAAATTACAGGCCCTTAACGGAAAAAGAGAACTCTTTTTATAAATTGTATGAGGACAGTGAAACAGAATAAGGCGTATCGTCTGAGTAATGGTAGGTGCACTTGGTATGCATCAGAGCGACAAAGCGGAATATTGCAAGAAGGACTGGATAATATTCCTTGCGGCATGATAGGACCCGGTAACTATCACAGGACCCGGAAACTATCTCCACACGAACGACTTGATTAATATAAAAATATGCTCATAAATATTCATAAACCGACTGCGGGGCAGCTACAGCAGTCATTGGGCGTGAGTGGCGGTCAGCATTACGTACATTTGTAGGAATGTTGCTAGAGGCGCGTAGTCTAGCTACAAAGCCAGATAGAGAAAATACTGAGTTGTGTGTTCACTGTTCAGCAATGGCTTATAATGTAGGCGTCCCTAGCAACGGCCAAACTGTAAACGGTCATTAAATTTTGGCCTGCTGTGGGCGGCGGCAGTAAGAAAATCTTTACTCAAACTAAACCAAAAATAGTAACGAACCAATGTCCTTGTTGAGTTTTCACTGTCTCCCTAGCAACGTCGTTTGACGTTTCAAGTTCAGAACTTGAGTTTATCGATCAAGAAGAGCATTTCTATCATCTAAACTGTATTTCACCATTTGACACTTGACTGACACGGGCAGATCCTTTTACAAATATATATTTCGCAATACACATAAACACGAATGTACATAAACGTGCAAAGTGAGCAATAAAACATTATCAGCCACTTAATGGTTGGCTGTTGTCTCTGCCGACCTAGCCATCGCAAATCTCAGTTAATAAATGCGGTCTAACAAAGCTTAGTTACAATTGGCATAAAAATGTGTACATTAATTATTATCAAAATAACAACGACTGTATGCTTAGCCTGGCTATGTTGTAGTTTGACCAAAAACAGTATCATGGTCAAAGAAGAATAGCAATAATCCCAACGACAAAAACCAAAAAGGCACTCTGACCGACGAGTGTTGCCGAGCCCGAAGGTAAACCAGGTCGCTACATGTTTAGTATGCCAGACAGATCCTTGTGACAGTTGCGGTTAAGTGTTATGTCCCTTGCATGACAAGTCAATTCATTGTCTGGCGAGTGACACAATAAGCAAGCTTCACTGCAAGTCTTAATGGGTCCCAGAGACAAACGAACGTGACTCTATGTCCGGACAGGCCAAATAATTACACGTAAATGGACTGCAGGGCGAGATCTTGCACCACTGTAATGTAATGTCTAATTTGAAAGTCAATATGGACTGACTGCGGGAAGATGCTTCACGTCATCAGGAGGTATGACTTCACGTCACGGATATTTTGACTCATGGAAACTAGAAATGCATCTTTAATGGAGAAAATACGGTAAATTCATATGAAACGATGCACCGAAATATTGCGTGTCCGTAGCTTAAAAGTGACGGTTCCAGAGCAAGTATTGCGTGCTAAACGCAGAACTAGGTATCGGATACAACGATTCACGCAAAAACTGTCCAAGTTGATCAGAAATCCAAGCCAAATACAGACCTCTGATATTCGCCATGGCTGTAGTATTTCCAGGTGAAACAATGGTCCTTCGCAAGACATGATGGTAGTATAGGTTGAAATTTGGACGAGGGAAAAGTTTAATAGAAGATTATTATGTACCTGGGGGTAATCAACTGATTTTTCCGGAGGGTGGGATGGGGGTGAGGGGGGCACATGTTTACCACTCCCTCATGTACCCATGAACTTTCTACATAAGCTTAAGTAACCAAGGCAACAGGTTCACTTGATCCAGCCGGGGTTGCTTCAACAGGGGATGCTGGCGAAAAAACAACAACAAAAAACGGCAGGTTCCTAAAAAAAAAAGTAAAAACGAAAATCAGCGGAAACTGTAACTGTTTGAGAGTCTCTGAAAAGTCTTAAGTCTTTTTTTTCTTTCTTTTGTTGTTTCTTGTTTTTGTTTCTCTCTTGTTTAACTTGAGAAAAAAAAAAAGTTCCCATCAGAACAGAACCATGACAAAGGCGACATGTCAGCGTAGGCAATGGTGAGACGCCACAAACTATGTTGGGGCTGATGTTCAGAATGTAATAATCAGCTTATCTGGATGGTTTTTCAAATCCCATTTTCCCATGACAAGCAACAGAAGAGATAGATTGTTGCATGCCTGAGGCAGCGACGTCTCTCACAATCTCTCTTTAATCTCATTAACATTTCGGAACGATGACGTCACTGACAGAGTGGAGCTTTTCTTGCTAGGTGATCGGGGAAGTCAGAAAGAGAACTATTGTTTACACAAGATTTGCGAATGACTAGCAGTCCTTATCAATTATCACTGTCATCCAATATTAACAGCCCCCTATTCACACATACTAATACTCACAAGAAATGAACCAAAAGCCGGCAAAAGGGTAACGTCTTCACCACACCAAAACCTTATCTATATTTTCTCCTGATCGCAAACCATTGCACTGACGTTAGACTGAGACGTCAGCATCTTTATGACTACAGCAGGGCCGAAAAGATAAATATGTCTTTTGTTATTTTTCTCGCAAACGTCCATGATCCATTCATGTGGGTCTCTACAAATACATGACTTTTTTTGGGGTACGTTTTCATATCTAGCCTTACTATACCCACTGCATATCGGTGTCAGCTTTTCATAGACGCCACTTCAGTAGGATCTTTATTTAATGCATATCATATTATAACAATTATTCTGTACATGCATGCATTTTTGGTGAACGTAATAATGTGTAAAGTGCACACAATATAGCAGGGTGAGGGGACAGACTGAACTTTTCACAACATTAATTGGTCCCAGGGATAACAAGGAACATCAACAAGAGCGCCAACTTTGCCGTCACAGTGGCGGGATTGTGTCACAAATGCTAAATCCCACTGACAACAACAAGCAGATTTTTGTCCCCTTCGGGCATTAGTGGACAAGAAAACTGCTTAAGGTGGGGATCACAATGCAGCCTCATAAAAAACGCAACAATGACAAGTTAAGTAAATACTGTAATACAGACACGGTCAACCTCGGGCTTCTGCCCTGACAGATACCCAATGTTGGTGCTTGTAACAGCTCATAAACTTCAGACGTGTCGCTTTAGGGTCTTTAGATTACGACGTTTTGTTGCCGTTCGTTCGTGTGCAAAGACTGCCGTGCACCTTGGCGAGAAATGGGTTAAATGAGGCTTGAGCCCCGAGAAGGAGGGAGGTGTGAGAACTAGACCTGGAGGATGAGACGAGGACCCCGGGGGTGGGGGGGGGGGTTGTCATAATCCTGTTGTATGTTCATTCGCCCGCTATAGCACTCCCGTCCCCGGGTCCACACGCCATTCTAGCGCTGGTTTACGCTTAATTTACACTTCTTGCAAAACATACCGATCCCAGTCAAGAGATGGGCCCTCGACTTTAATCGCCTGTACAATACACGTAGATGAATTTTTATACCAAGTGCTTCTTGAGCCGAGTGTTATGACCCCCTGATAATAATTGACGCTCATAATTCAAAACCGAGTGCCTACGGATTCGACAATTTCATGCCCCAAATACTACCGCCGACCTATATTAGATACCAATTGACATGACAGCGTAAGTCTGTCAAAGATCAATGATAAAAGGTAGTTCTTTTTCAATTCTGCCGAACAACTGTCTTTTCTGTTGTCTACTGGCGTACGGTAAAGTATTTTTGTGTGTGCATGGCGGGGAAGTGGGGAGAATTAGGAAGAAAGAACGGAAGGGAGATTCAATTTGCCGAGCGGAGCAACCCGGCCTTCTGGTTACTAGGGCTTCCACAAGACAAATCAACACAACAAAAAGTCCGCTGCTTTGAAGTGTCACATTATAATGATATTAATGGTAAATACATTATGCTTTATGAAAATCTGCTTTGTACAAGTACATTTATCACGTGAAAAGTAAAAGTTTGGTCATCTAAAAAAGCGGCAACTATCCAATACCAAAGTGGATGCCAAAAGGCGCCAGGACGTGGGTGTATGGGATGGAGAAAGGAAGGGAGAAAGAAGAGAATACCCACAGGATATGGCCAGAAACATGTCAGTTTTAGCAAATTTGTTTAGCTTGAGAGCTCACACAGCCTTGTCAACCTGTCCAGTTCATTAAAGTATTCTTCCGGCGCGGGCTCTGTCTTGGGAGAAAGATGTACAGCGGTTTCTTGATCCCTGTTCATTGTTTTTTTTATTGACATTCTATCTGTTGCTTGAATGTTGTTTTTAAACAGCACAGATCGGCTTCACGCCTCACAGTGACGGTGTCCATGTCTTACTGTAACCGTAGTCGTCTTATAGCATTCCCCACACGACATCATACTCGAGATGGTATCAATGTGAAGGTTTTTGTTTGTTGCTGTTGTTGTTTTGTTTTGTTTTTAAACTGTTCCGTTTTTAAAGGGTAGACGGGAGAGACATTCGCGCTGTATCTCTTTTGTAATAAACCTTTGCAAGCATCAGCACAGCTCTTGTTGGCCATGATACTACTGCAGCTACTGTTATCACCATTATTTCTACTATTATAGCTATTCTTACTACTACCACACCACAACCACTTAACTTCCAACGCCGCAAATATCTCTATCTCTGCAGCGTTTTTTTTTTTTTTTTTACTATCCATGCCTACATCACATAAGGGTGCAATAGGTACAGCCAGTCAGCCCAAAGTCAAAACACAGCTGCCGCTACGATCCTCTTTCTCGACACAACACCCACAAATCGCCAACATCACCAACCACAACAGCACCCACTAATATCAATCTCAATGTTTGTATGCCCGCCAATCCCAACTGACCACACAATATCCGCATCCGACACCTAAAAACGTAAAGATTCAACCGCTTCCTACACGCTAGACACAGCGAGAAACCAGTTAGGGATGGAACCAGCCCACCAGAAAGAAAAAAATGAAAATTTTCACCAACCTTCCAAGTGTAGCTTTCAGTAGAATAATATTATAGAATTACTGTTCTGGTGCATTTTTTTGCAAGGAGGAGGATGTGTTTCTGTGACTCTCTCACACACATACACAAATCAGCTTTAAAACCTGAGCCGTTTCCATCTCCAAACTACTAAATGAAAGAAAAACAAAAGCAATGAGTGCCTTATCTTCTTATGTCATTTCCAGGTACGATCCAGCCTTCCTGTGGAATGACAAGAATTTCATCCATCCAGATTCTACCATGTAATCTCAGGTAAAAAATCTACCACCAGGGACTGATGACGACACCAGAGCTCAGGCTCTTCTCAACAAACTTGCAACATTCACAATGTGACTGGATCATACAATAGACTTGGGACTAAGTCAGATTTTTTTTTTACCTCCATAAAACAAGAGCTGTTTCTAATAACGCCATGTTCCTCTCGACAATGGATATTCGAATTCCTCGCAAGTACCCTGGATTGTGTTTTTGGATATTTGCAACAGTGATTTCCTTGGCAGGTAAGTTCGAATCCATGCCATGGCAACTTACTATATTTATATATTATCATTTTCTATTGTGACGAAACCATAGTATTCGAAAATTGAAATAAAACAGGCAGAAATACCATTAGATGAGGCCTTCAGATATCTCAATAGATGGCACACTTTGAACTTTTATTCCGGCACTTTTGGAGAAATTGGCTCTGAGATGCGAATCTGCGGACGGTAAAAATATTCACTCCCAACTGTCTGACGAAGCCTTAAACAACCCGTTGCCTGATGAATATCAGTTTATAAAAAAACAACAAAAAACTGCAGTAAGCCATGGCTGACGAAATATGTGTACAAAATTGACGAACACAAAAAAAAACGAAACAAAAAAAAAACAACAACAAAAAACCAAGGAACCTCCAAATGAATCTGATATGCGACAGAAAACATTCAAGTTCTAAGCAATCAGTTCACTAGAGAAGATCATAGGCGTGCAAGAGAAAAATCAATGGAAACTTTTTGGAGTATGTGCTTGTGCCACTGTATAATGAGACTGAACCGACCTGTATAAAAAGTATCATCTTCAGTCAGTCTTGTTGAGTGCTACAATGATGAAATTATTCAAGGCGTCTGGTGCTAATGGCAAAAAAAAAAAAAAAAATGGAAGGAAAAAAAAAAATGAAATTTACGTGCTGTTTTGAATCAGGCACTTGTCCTGAACATGGTAAATAAGATGAAATCTGGGCTAATGGACCTGTTCACATCCGTGATCCCTTTTCGTCATGGGATGAATAATTCATGTATAATTTGCTATATGATGACAATCAGCATTATTGTCAGCATCCTGGCTGGACTTTTGACCGCGATTGAAAGTTTCCATCATATTCCATAAATTAAAGCTGATGACTTATTGAACACAGCATGCGTGCGTTCACTAAATAAAGTGTCTCCTGTGCATATTGTTGCAACATTCACTGGCAGCACATACTCGGTCCCTTTTATTTCTCTTAAATCGCATGGGTAGAAAGGACGAGCTAGGATGGAATGGTCAAGGGGCAGAAATGGAATAAGGTTTGCAGGCTGGCTGATTAATTAAGTTGGTATTCATGATAAAGCCACGTGTCACTGTTGGACAAATCATGTCACTGTCAACACGTCTTTCAGGCATGTCACCTGGTTGGGATCACCACTTACTTCGGTAGTTATACTACGGTACTTGTAAAATACAAGCCTTGCCCTTTTAGCTTTACAGGTCACAGTACTAAGTACATAGTGACATGGTGGAAGGTGAACCGCCTGAACTCGGTCCAGTCACCTGGACACAGTAACCTCACTCAGGAATTAGTTCCCTGGCACTCAGTTCACAATCATCTGCCTATCGCATGTCACCGAGAGACTGGCGGTTGGGAATGTTTACTATTATTCATGTAACACGGTTAATTAGGGATTGTACGCCGAGTGCAGCCGTAATCAGCTTGATGACAGTTAGATAAAAACGAACTTGTGGCGACGGGTTCATTCGGTGGAGATACTTCGGTTCTCTTTCTGTATGACATCTGTTCTTTGATCTGCTAGTCTCTCCCACTCCCTGCCTTTGTCTCATAACCTTGCATGTCTTATTCATGAACTAGCGCATCCATCCACCCCATCTGTCTGCCTCCTACCTGTGCAACCGCAGGTTCATCAGTCTGTTCTACGTGACTTTACTAAGTACTATGCCATCCTATTCACTAAACAAAAGCCCTACAATCGGAATTTTCACCACTAGAGAAATTTCCTCTTAACCAATTACAGTACACTAGTGACGCCAAAACTATTCATAAACTAACCAAACGATGCTAAGCAAATTGGAACTACGCATCTCCTGAATACTGCGTCCCTGTTACAGCAAGCAGCATCTACTTGAGCTCGGATCTGCGATGGTCACAATGGTGCAGTGAAGGCGTATCGCTCCAATGTATTTTGAATTTGCATATCGCAGAAATTTGCGCACTGTTATTTTCCAAGTCTGATCTGCAAACTGAAGTACACAAGTACTTACAGTAATATACATATTACAGGGATGCAAACAGCCATTCAGTAAACAACTGAACGAAAACTACCCATACGCGTAATTGTTGCGTAGCACGGCTGCGGCTAAACAGGTTAATATACCACGCTGTAACAAAGATACTCTGCACAACAACAAAAAACACCAGAAAACCCTCGAAAAAACAATCGATACTTTCATCCCTAACACTGTTTTTGCGTGATCTCGCCCGCGCTGTGTAACTGATGACAGCAGTATCGGAATTTGACGCCGGCAACAAAAAACAGTGACAGAAGTTTGTCAGTTCTCTCACACAACACCTATGTTTTCACAGCTGCTCATTGCCTTTGTCATTTCGTTTATCTCTTGCCCAGGTGACGAAAAGCAACAGGGCAAATTTTACAGCGCAACAAAAGAAATTATCACAGGATTCTGTTCATTTGTCACCTGGCACCTGTTTCCTCAACGTGCTTCATCGTGTCAAAGCTGATTGAAGGAAAAAAAAAATGTTCTTTTCAAAGTTTCACGGCACGAAATATTCATTCCAGCAAATGTCATTTTTTGTCTGGAGTTGGGACAAATTACATTAGAAAAAACAAATCATATCCAGACCCATTGACTGTGTGTGTGTGAGAGAGAGAGAGAGAGAGAGAGAGAGAGAGGGGGTGGGGGCGGGGTGCGTTGTTGATTTTTCAACCCCCCCCCCCCCCCCCCAAATATCCGTGACTTGATTTGTTTAAATAAATCTTCAGTGGAGGACTGGAGTAAGCTTATCACATTGTTTCCATTCTCTCATTTCATAGTATTAGTGATAATATGCCTTTTTCAAGTCTTACTTTTAAGTCACAGCTTAGAGATTTAACATGGTTTATTTTTGTACGCTATGTGTGGGATATTTCGCTTTGAAATTTGTGCCAAGGACACTAAAATTTGGCGTTAGACTTTTGTTACATTTACTTCAGGGTTTCGTATATCTCCGTGCGAGGAGAAGTAAAAAAAAAAAATTGACGTCAAACGAACGACACTGCGATCCAATTCGAGGATATAATGAGTCTGTCCGCCCACGTGTGTCAAACGTGAATAATAAATATCATATTACGGGGAAACAGACATCGGAAATTGTTTAATTTGAGAAAAGGGAGAGTGCCAAAACTTTGGCCCCATACTCTTACTGTAGGAAGTGTCTCAGCCATCAGGTTTAAGCGTGGGCGTGAGTCGATTTTGGAATATTAACACACATACACCTACACACACAAGAAATCAAATTTTAATAGTGATAGGATAGTTTAACGGGCGGACATGTTCCACCTAGCGCCGTGGCGTTTGTTCGAGCGAATGTTCAGCTTCCACCTTCCCTGATTGTGCACGTAAAGACGAGGACACCGTGAGACACAGGAAATCTGCGACGGCAAAATTATTCACAGTAATTGGTAGAAGTGAAAGTGTGTGACCACACTGGACGACAACAATGGGGTGTACCACCACATAGTACATTATGTTAGAATCAATGGCAAATCCATCCACACACCGGCATTTCTCCTCCACTCCAGCCATCCTTCCATCTATCTTAAGTTCGTTCGTTTTTCAGTCCATTCTGTGATGACTAGGATGTTCTTATTGTAACGTACCGTGCGTCTTTGGCTATCTTTGCCTCTGCAGCTATATATGGGTCCCACCATAATAAAACTGAAAAACTACTTATTGACCAGGTACTTAAGGGAACCGTCCGTGCGTTAGCTCCGCACCCACCCAAAAAAAGTCAATGTAAAAACCAGCGAGAAAGGCCGCAATTTCATCTGAGTCGACCAACCAATGCGCTATGGCAAACCTGAAACACTACTCTGTTAACTCCCCCCCACCCTTTTTTTTGTGTTTGCATTACTATTACTGTTAATTGTTTCAAGACATCTGATTTCAATGCGAAAACGTAACCTTGGAACATCAACTTTCAAGCCCCATTTTCAAGTGTTTCACAAAGGGGCCTGCCATGATATAACACAGCCGGTGTTAACTTCACCTCAAAGGCCCCAAACAGAGGGACAAATACTGACCATAAAAAGAGAGACTGACTCATTTGAAGGGCTGCAAAATAAACAGAGGCCAACGCCGCCTAAATCTCAGCAAAGGCTTAAAAAGTTGACCATTTGCTTTTCTACAGATGGAAAGACTGGTTCCTGTTGTGTGGACCCCCCCCCCCCTTTTTTTCCAACCCAGATTCACTTGCGCGCTCTCTCTCTCTTTAACCCTATTTTGCAGTCAGGGTCTGACCGACCCAAGGAGCTTACACTATACTTGGACCGACCCCAGACACTCACTCTTTCCGACTGTCGTTAGGGGCGCGTAGCCTAGTGACAAAGCCAAACAGAGAAAGTGCTGAGTTGTGTTCACCGTCCAGCATGGCAATGGCTTATTATGTGACATACCACGCTCCCCTAACAACAGCCTCTATCTTCATCATAATCATGTCCCCTCAACAGAATGTTCAATAGGGTTAAGATTCAGTTTCGACCAATTTCTCAATTTCGCTGTAACAAGAAACAAACGACATTGAAAACATGCACGAGATTTTTCTCATTCATAATTTTTGTTTCAAGAACGTTCCTCCTGTCTTAGTAGAAAGGGGGAAATTGGAAGCCGTGAAAGAACTTGAAAGCGAACACAACCAGATAGCGATATGACCACCAAAACTGTGTACGTCAGGACAACAATGGCGATAATTATGCTATTGTTTGTTCTTTTAAACCCAGCCAGTTGTGTACAAGCCCCGTGAGTAGAACGGGATTCAAGTTTCGTAGAAGGACCTGACTAGCGCACACACAGAGGGTAATAGGTTTTAACACTATAATATAGTAATTGGAAGAAAGTAGTCGACGCATGTAATTATAAAAAAAACAACAAAAAAACACGACATTAATATGGTATTTATCGTCAATATTTTCGGGCGTCCTTTTTTGTAAATTGTCGCATTAAAAAAACCCACACACACACACACAAAAAAACCCATTAGACTACGATGATGTACATCCAAGCTTGAAAGAAGGTTACACTCAGTGTACAACAGAATATAGTTAACTGATTGCATGTGTAAATATAGGTACTGCTTATCCGTCAAGCATATAATTACATATTTATTCATTCAGATTCCTTAATAGCCTCTTCACTACTAGATGCTTTCCTCTGCCACATGCTGAACGGCGCACTCTCACCAAGGACGTGCGGTGCATGTGCACAGCGCAGTGAAGGGGATAGGGACAATGTAGCAAAGCGGGTCCACTTCGCAGTCTTCTGATGTACATGGCACAGAGCTAGGAGTGACACGGCTGTGGTGAATCCCGGGCGGTGGAGATATGGGGCCCGAGTTGTGTTTTGGGAAAGGCTTACTTACAGCTGACTTAGTGGCGGATTTTTAATGACACGTGACAAATGCTGGACCCACCCGACACATTTCTGACAATGACGCAAAAAGAGGTTTGCTTGCCGACTTGATCAAACAGGAAAACAAATCATAATAATTGCACCAAGACGTTTATTCATTTAAAAAAAAGGGTGTGTGTGATGGGGAAGGGGGGGGGGGGTAGTAAGGATGGGGTAGGCAAACTTCACCCCGCCGAGTTTTCTGTACCCAGATCATGACACTTTACTAGAAGATATTGTGTTCTGTCCGCCAGCTCCGGCTACCATCCGTTCCTGTTAAAAAAAAAAGCAACAAAAAAACTACTGAGCAAAAACATGCTCCAGGATCAGGAGTTACGTACAAGCAGCCGCCTTCGAGCCCAATTTAGTGTTGTAATCCACCAAATCAAAGCATTTCACGAGAACATACAGAACAATCTGTTATAATACTTTCATAACACGAAAGTTCAAATTATTCTCCTTCAATTTCCACCACTGGCGTAACATTTTACTAAGCGTCTGAGCACTTACGCCGATTCTGAAGATTTTAGAATCGCCAAATGTCGTCAAAACATGGTCAACACAACTCCTATTGCTGAAAAAGAAGAACAGTATGAAATCTTCATATGGAAAGACAAATCCGTAGCCATCTTTGTATTAGAACCCAAATTCAAAGAAGTCTGTTCACCAAGTAGACATTTTTGTCAGCAAATAAAAATTACAATTTTACATTTACAGCCTGAAGGTCGGTACCATGAAGTCATACAAAGACTGTACTTAATGTTCGAACCAAACGCTCGATTTCAATTTACCACTGGCATCAATGAACACGTTCGCGGCCAGCAGATACTCTGTTGACACAGTGACTTCATTGGTTTCCACCTCGACACGCACGCTCTTTTCGGCGAGACAAGCCTGAACTGCCATGCATAAACTTTTCCGAGCAATTCCAACCAACTGGTATTTCCTCCATGAGCGAACATAACATCGAGGGTACCAAACACTGTGAAAGTGTAGGTCTGACAGATTAAGATCGTGCGAGCGCTGTCAGACACTATACACAAACACCTTAGAGACGTCCTACATTGGGCTGGTCATATACTGAACTAAATTTACCAATGGCATCATAAAGAACATTAGCTGGGGGTTTTGTTTCTAGCAATGAGTAAACGAAATTGCGCCGACATCGATATCATCAGCGTTTGATAGCCCATTCACGATTTAAAAAAAAAATGTTTTAAAAGGATATCTCGAACTTGCGGTTTGTTTGTAACTTTTTTGTTGTTGTTGTTCTTCCTTTTCTCACTCAGGTCTAATCCACTGCAGAGATATGTGAGTGTGCATGGGAAAACCCGGCATAAGTCGGCAACATGACATTTTGAGTTCTGTACGTATAATAAAAGACAAGACAGTTCTGATAAATTGAAGTCAGTGACCCCCCTAAAACAAGATTTTGAGAAAACGGCATTTAACCCCAAAAGTGGTAATAGCTAATTGACCAAGTAATATTGGAGTGATGTTTGTTAGGAGACCGTAGTCTAATTACAAAGCCGTTATAGAGATCATAGTGAGTAGTGTTCACTGCTAATCTACAGTTTACCCTGTAACATGCCACGGTCACCTAAAAACAGCCAAGTCGGAAGTTTTTCGATCTTGTTAGGAGACCGCAGTCAAATTACAAAGCCGTTATAGAGATCACTGTGGGTAGTGTTCACTGCTCGTCTACAGTTTACCCTGTAACATGCCACGGTCCCCTAAACAACAGCCAAGTTGGAAGTTTGTGATGGACCCATATTTTCACTTCAAAGCCGTTTTTGTCAAAATCAGCTCTGCCGACTTATGCCGGGTTTTCCCATGCACACTCACATATGTTTACAGTCAACCGAAATAATTTCGATAATTTTTTCCATGTTTGATACCAAAACTCATTTTACTGGCATTAATTGCGGCTTTGCTGTGTACTGTTTTGTACCATCAATGGACCATTCCTACAGCTCGTCCTGATTTGGAGACATACATGTACATGGTTAGGCTCTAAAAACACTCCTTTCAAGAAACTGAACACGAGCCGGCCAGTCTTTCAGCACTAATGCACCTGATCAGATTACGGGTCACTCGGTAAAAAAAATGGGTTTTGCCTCAACTTCAAATATCAGGGTCCGCAGGGCGCAGGCCCTGTCCAGACCTATTATGTGCCTTTGTAGACATCCAGCTTCCCCGTTTCCGCTTCTTTGGTAACAAAAAAATGTCCCAGGAAAAATGACTTGGCCCTCAACAAAAGCCCCGTCTCCTGAAAATGACCCCTGTCCATTTAAAAACAGCTAGATTAGCCGGTTTGCAAACCACACAATAGGCAGAAAGATGGGCGATCACCAGTCTTTGGTTGGCTCTCTAATAACTGCTTGCTCTTTCCGCACAGGTTTCATTTACAAATATGTCCACATAAAGACAACAATTTGATTAATGGTCTAATGCTTTAAAGGAACGAAATCACTGTATGTAGATGACACGGGCAGGTTCTTGCAAACTGACACCTCCATTTTCTCCAGGCTTAGCACTTTATGGCAAAACACAACCTATTATTCGTGTGAGTATATGAGTATTCGTGTGCCTACACACAATAAAGTACATGTTTTATTTACGTGACAAATTCCATGGCGGCGAGAGGTTTCATTTCCCCACAATCTGACGCCTCCTATACCTGGGCGCGGTAATAACGTTTCGTTTATCCCCTTTCAGGGAAGAGAGGGGCCTGTGTGTGTGAGGGGGCGGGGGGGGGGGGGGGGCTACTTGCGAAGAAATGATATGGTTAACAGTGACACACTGCATGCTCGCGTAAGCCATTTGACACACTGCATGCTTTTCTACCCTGCAAAAAATGATAATGATGGAAATACACTGTAAATGGACGATGAATGAGCAAACAGCAAATCTGTGCTGTATATTATTATAGCACAGTCATTTACAATACTTATTTATGGTCATCCTCTAGCAATGTTTTGCATGATCCTAGTTGAGATTATTTTGCACTATATTATGCATTTGCTTCTGGTCAGTGGGGTAAGCTTTTTGGAAAACTATTCTTTGGTTTCATTTGATAGGGACATCCTTCATACCAAGATACCAAGCACTTACCAAAATATGAATGGAATCATTCCCTTTATCCAGACAAACGATGTATACGTCAGACATTAAAGCGGAGGGAGACTCAGCTTTTTCACTCCACGGCTGACCTGTGCTGGGTGTTACCTGGAAATGCTAGACTAGATCGTGTTTCGGGGCCGCTGTACAAATTAAGTGTCCAGTGGGTGGTTAGTGGATGCTACTGGCAGGACCTCCGACTCCTTCTTTTTCTTTTTTCTGTAATGCTTGTCTGTAAGTTATCTTGTCCTTCTCATGGCACAACAGACCGTGACTGTGTCGATGTACTGCGTTATCAACCCTCTGTCCTGTCGACGAAAGTCAACCGTACCGCTGCACACAACATGGTCTAACTTTATTCACGGTCAGTGATACGGAACTGGCTATTTACTGTTGTGGAATTTTTGCAGAACACACAAAATAAATGACCATTGTAGACCTGCGAACTAGATGAACACTTCAGTTTCTAACTTCTTTGATGGTGGCATATATTACGATCTCCTTTTCTAAACTGTTGGGATTATGGATAAGGACTGGAAGTTCATGAGGTCTTAGTAGTGTAGTGTTACTCGTCGTACCTGTCATGCATGAATATATAGCAAAGGGCTAAGACAGTCGCTGTCCAATTATAAAGATACATGTAATTACAATCAAACTTACTAACTTCTCACTGTGTATAACAGTTAGTGCTGAAATGACCTACGTGTAACATATTTAAAGCAGGCTGCCGAAAGCAAATTCAAAGATATTCTGACATTTAGATATTTATCCTTCCTATTCTTTTCTTCAGCACGTGTACTGTTCAAGATCTATCTTTTCATAAAACACTAAAACTATTAATTGCACGACTTGCTGTTTCTTCCACTTGATGGGGTTTTTTATGTCCAGTTTCTACACATTCTGCAGCGAACAATACCACAAAATGTCTCAAACATTATTAAAGTGTCTAGGGAGCACAAGAAATTATCACTGTATTTTACCATCAGGAAAATATTTTTTTAAAACTGCCTGAAATTTGAAGAAAATACGCTAGGAACGGTCGATACTAAGGAGACGGGCTGTATAAGGTAAGATGACAGATGAAGAACATCAATTGTATAATTTTGAAACTGTCATTCAGGCTATGGCGTTGAGAAAAAAAAAAAAAAAAAGGATGTGTGTGTGTGTGTGTGGGGGGGGGGGGCAAGTTGTGCCACAATGAAATAGTCCCACTATTCTTTCCACATAATGAAAGCAATTCTGGTGAGACTCCCAGAAAGCATTCCATCTCGCATGGATAAAATATAATTATAATCCAAATTCAGACCTGCCAGCTTGGCTTGCCGAGCCATGACAAATTTGACTATAAAACATAATTCATAAACGCAAAGAACTGGCCTGCGCGGACGTTCATCTATTAACAGGGCAATGAACACCTTGGTGTGAACAGTTACACCAGGTCCTCGAATCAGTTCAGATATAATTTCAAAGGAGTGATAAAATTACCCGTGACTCCATAGCTTTCCAAGGTCATTTCCAATCTCATTCCTATTTAATAACAAAGGGGGCTTGGGTGGGAGGGGAGCGAGAGGAGATCTCATTCTTCAATGTGTCCTCGACCTTGTTTCCTTTTGAAGGCCGCCAGAGTACCGTCCCTTAAGACCAGACACGGAGAAACGGCGGATCTTTCTTCAGTCAGGATTGAGATTAAGATTAGTGACAGACTTGGAGTAGTGGCCACAGCGCCATCGACCAGTGTTACTTTATTATGGCTCGAAATCTGTCAATTTTTGTGCGCGCATGCGAGAGGCATGCGATATTTCCTCATTCACCCCCCCCCCCACCCCCCAAACGGCCTTCTTTTCGAATTATTCGACTCAATACTTGTGTTCTTGTCGACCAACCCTCCAGTCTGCACATACTGATTAGACATTCATGCATACCTGCAGTTGCGTCGTCCAGGCCTATTCTTTTTTAAAGATTGCTTGTCTTCCATTGGTTTTACGCAGTTCGTGTTTTTACAGACGCTTTAATTATAGTTTTATGAAAACTCTTGCACTTGTAAAGCGAATCTGCCACATATAACATTGAAACAACAAAATAAATTACCGCAAAGGAAACTTCTACACAATATCTATTCTATTCTGACAGAATCATCTTTTCATCTTTTCTGTAGACTGGTGATTACATGGCCTAGATTGAAAGTTGTTATCAAGAACAATACTGATTTGTTAACATTTTTCCTCATAACTATTCCAAATACCCAACTGTTTTCGTTCCACAATACCTAACTGCGGGACACCGACAGCGGAGAAATAGATCTAAGCATCTCCACCCTCGAACGATCTAGAATTTTTTGTTTTCTTTCGCCCATCAAGAATTCTCCCACTTTGACCAACAGATCGGAAAAGGTACCACGCCGTGAGGAAAACCGTTAGCGGTTTGTAATAAATCAAACCTGTTTACAGTGCCAAATCTTGACAAGGATGATTAGCCTTCCCAATGACCATCGTCCGTCTCTGTCTATGGACCTATTGTCCACACCAGTATTTCACACCTGGGCCCTTCCAACAGACGATTATAATGTTTAAAGAATTGTTCCTTTGCGCGAAAGTGGCTGGAGCAAGTCTTGCGTTAACAATAACATTATTTCTATGTTAAATGCACTAACTTTCCACCATGCCGCCTGCGTTTTGCTTTAAAAATACGTTGCAAACCGAAAAAGGTATAGTCTGAACGCGTAAACAGCCAACCAAAAAAAGTCAAGTGGTTCACCGTGCTGACGTCACACCAAGTCAGTTGCATAATCATTTATGATAATTCACAGGAGAGAATTAGAAAATCCTCATACTCATAGGGCTGAAAAAGGACCGAAACCAGTGGACATGCCTGATGTAGCTATACATTAATTTTGGCATTCGTATTTTCAAGACCACCTGATGATACAGGAATAAACAAGGCTGAGGGCGGACGCAAATTTCCATACTGCTGGGGTCAGCCCTAAGAAGGACAGTAGTCCGCCCCTTTGTAATTTCATTCACGGGCCGCTGAGTCCTTACGTGTGTGACTTACAGATAGTACAAGCCAGTCCATCACGCGGCCTTACTATGATTATATAATTATTGTTTTGGTCAACACACTGAAAATTTCAAACCCTGGGTGCTTATATCATCTACGATGTCCTCTAAGTTCTGAAAATTGCACTGCACTTCGTTAAACACAAACACACACATACAGAGTGAAGAGGGAGAGGGGAAAGGGAGAAAGGGGAGAGGAATGTCGAGAGAAGGGGGGGGGGGCATTAGCTATTAGGGAGAAAGACAGAGACGGACACGAAAGGAAGGGGGAAGAGAGAGAAAACAGACATAGAATGAATGAACGGCGCAAAGACAAGAACTGAACGTTTTTTTGTTGTTTTTTTTAGAGACAGAGAGAGAGAGAGAGAGAGAGAGAGAGAGAGAGAGAGAGAGAGAGAGAGAGAGAGAGAGAGAGAGAGAGAGAAATAGGTTGACGTTAGGAAACGACAAGGCTTCAGTAAATACCGAGCATGTACGGCGTATTTTGACTCGGCCTTAAGGAAATCTAAGAGCAAATGTGACATAGCCCGGTCTGTCCCTGAGCAAATACACATGTACCTGCGAAAACAAGGCACCGGTAATAGACACAAAAATAGTTATTTGCCTGGGGGAGGGGGGGGGGGAAGGATACGGGTACTTTACTGTTGTATAATGGCTTGACCCGTTACCCTGAAAACTTAAGTGTCGTTTACTAAAGTACTGATGAATAATGATGAACTGGTCAAAGGGAACATTGTTCGTGATCTGCTGATTCTTTAGATGCTGGAAGAAAGAGGGAGACAGAGAGAGAGAGAGAAACGAATGATACTACGATACAAAGAGAAGAAACGCTGGAAGTTTATTTTTATGAAGAATTTGACTGTGGAGAAAGCATGTCGATACAACAGTCATAATAATATTACGTCAGGAAAAAGCAAGACAATACACAGAATATAATATAATCATAGGACAGAAAGAGACGCTACCAGAGGCGCCCACTTCCCACCCACCACGAAGAAGAAGAAGAAGATGAAGAAGAAGAAGAAGGAGAAGATGCAGAAGAAGGAGAAGATGAAAAAGATGAAGAAGACGACGAAGAACAGCAACAAACAACAAGAAATGGATGAAAAATTTTTAAAAAGCTGTGAAAGAGAAAGAAAAGCCTTCAGTCCCCCCTCCCGCCACCCCACCCGAGACCTCTGGCCTGGACATTCTGAACACCAAAAGAGCTGCGTCCCATTTCCACAACAGCTTAGATTACAACTGTATTAAAAAAAAAACAACAACTATTATGTACTGTCTACTCCCTCTGATGTTTATGTGGACGTTTAAAAAACTCTACGGGGAATCACAAACCTCTTCTACTTTTATGTCATTCTGTCCACAAAAACCCCGCGTCATAAAACGGTCTAATTAATAATAATAATAATAAATAGAATTTCTATGGCGCATTTCTAATAAAATTATTACTCAATGCGCTGTACATTGCATCAATAACTCATGCATACACTTTCCAAATCTCATACTAAAACACGCACTCTCATCCATACAAACTTTCAGTTTGTGAGAGAGGGAAAAAGAGGAAAGACAAGAGATATCATACGAATAAAAATGAAATAAATTGTGTATGTGAAATTCACGTCTAGAAACCGCCAAATCGTGACGAGCAATGTTCATTTTCTTTCTGTTGTACCATCTTGACAGACTTTACTACCGGTAATGCATTTATTGAAGAGATACCAACCGACAACCTGAATAATGGGTACTCCAACAACTAATCAACGAACGGCAACAAAAGAAACGTCTACAGTAATAGCTGTGATTTCAATTGGCAACACGAGAACATTCTCAGGGAAAGATCTGCTTTGCTGATTCAAGATCCTGCCTTGATGATACACACACTGTACGGACCATTGACGGGATTTCTATAGACGCACGGTCGACTGCCCTTTTCATATCTTTCACGTGTACATTATTGGACAATTTAAATTTCACGTCTCTCTTCACAGCCAAGGATTCACCATTCTAAACGTATTCAGTGTCACACACCTCAATCTGGAAGGATTGCTACTTTTCAACATGAACATTTAAATAAAGACTGGAGATAGAATAATATGTTAATTTTTTATTTTTTTTAATGTGCTGTGGCGAGGGGGGGGGGGGTGCGCAGACACCATGCTGTGCTTACTGGTGTGGCAGGTAAAAAAAAAATTGAATGGGTGATCCTGAAACATGTACCGAGGTCTGGGAACGAAATTCTGAATGAATGAATGAATGAGGGCGATATTTACCGTGTTCAACGTTCTGTAACCTAACAGGATAACAGTAATACAGTACGGTAATAACAGAATAATTATATCGTCTCTTTCTTTAATCTCTACACTCGCCGTCTTTCCCCCTCCTCACACAGTTGACATAGGCGGTGGTAGACATGGGGAGACGCTATAATGTTGTGTCCTGAACACTGCGTGACGTATCTAACGTGCCTTGGTTTGTGTACATCGTAACAAAATCCCCTTTAGGAGTGTGGTGTATCTGCGACCCCACGACACACGACTAAGGGTCTGAAAATAAAAATTCCCTTAAAACATAGGGTGTCTATGAGACCCTAGGACGATCGGACAGGAACAGTAAAATGTATGTGTGTGGGTGAGCACGCACGTGCATATTTTAAAATGTTTAAACTATGAGAAGATGGGCAATGACGACAATGCATGGAATTTCAAGGCAAATTTCCCAGAAAAAAAGATGACTACAAACGTATTAAATTGCTTCTGGGTCCATTAGACCCAAGACATAAGGCGAAAGTTAAAAATAAAAACATGCAATTTCAGCCGCGAACATAAATTTCTCTTTTCAGCCATTCACAAAGCATGAAAGAAAATGAAATGAAAAAAAGTGATGATGGTTGAATTATGGGTGTTATGTTAATATGAGGTGGACGAAGATGGGTATATGCACGGATGCAGCCACTTGACCATCAGCTCAAAATTGCCACTCGCTAATTTGAAGGGATGACAGAGACCTTGGTAAAGAGCACAGTACAAAATGATTTCCTGAGTTATAAAATAGGGTCTAATCGATTTGGCGTTGCTTAATTTATTCTCCACTAACCGTTGAGAATTTACTTGAATCGAAAAGCAAAGAAACTGAAGTAGCTTAAAGAGAATTTTTAGTTCTTCAACAATTTGAAGCCCGTTTTCCCGGCCACTTTCCATTTGCCCGTGCTAATTGAGTGGGAAAGCTGCCGGTAGTTCCACGCAAACTTGGCTGTGCAAATAAACATATAGTGATGAAGTGCGGACAGTTGCTACTGTATCAGGCAAAAGCCAGACGTCAGAACACTAAATGGACCATAATTTAACACAAACGTAGTTCTCCGTGTTGCTGACAGAACCGTGTTTTCTTTCTACTGAATGTTCAGGTTAAGTAGCGCCGTGACTACAGCCATGGTGTGCCATAAGAAAAAAAGATAGTCGTGATGGAGTATATAAGGCATAGGGCGGAATGGAACCACAGCAAGGGCGTCCAGGAAGTATCCACACCATAATTACATACCCTGTACTGAGAGTTACCGAGCACATTCCACTTCGAACAGCTTTTGTGAATCAATTTTCACTAGTTTAAGATTAAGAAAGCTCCCGATCAGATTTAGCCACTTGACTTTGTTAATTCTTGCGCCATTGCTAATCAATGATGCAAAGCACAGAAACTCATTAACAACACTACATTCTGCAGGCGCTGTACAACTAAAAAGTTCAATATTCAAGCGACATTTAAGATTATGTAAGGCTTCATTGTGCAAAAATAAGTCTGAATTGTCACGTTTGACGTTGCAGTGTCTTTACATATACCATGCTTGATGTGATAGATAAAATCTTGAGAGGTTTCACATCGTTGACAGAGTTGGTCAAACTTTAGGATTTCCAATCGCTTCCCTGGTACAATCACATATGCGTAGCGCTATGACCTACATGTATATTTATAGGACCTCTAAAAAATGAATAGTGTACACTTCGAATATTGATTAAAATAATGTCAATTAAGGTATATCCAACTTTATAATTGAAATTAAAGAGGACAGATGTGTAATCACTTAATCCCAACTTATCGCGTATGATCAAACTGATGGCCGTTCTGGATCAGACACTGGTGGCGACGTTGTTCAACAGAGTTACAAACAACATTAAGCAGCGATTGGTGTATATATTTTTATTGACGCCCTGTAATATTTAACTTTTTTTTCACCCCAAGCCCTATACTCTATCACCGTCCAATATATGACCACCGCCACCTCCGAAAAGAATTTCGGTTAGGGCAGTGAAAAAAAGAAGGAATTAAAATAATAATAATAAAAAAAGGGAAATTGACAGACGAAAGGCACGAGACCTTCAGCCCGGGCTCATTGAATCGTAACAGATAACAATCCGCTGTATTTCAAACGCCTGGATGATCAAAAGCACAGACACTATTGTATTGAATACCCTTTTGTAGTACAAACAAAACCGGCACGTTTCCGTACACCGTACCCTAGCCAAGAATATAAACGTAGAACAAAAGCTGTCCCCTTTACTTTGGCTGTCAATAATACATTATATCTATACCTTTTGAATTTTTTCTTACAATAAAAATCAACATTTCTGATCACATAGGATTCTCTAACACCTTCATGTCACTACAGTCGCAACCTGAATGCAACATAACATCGCAGTAACGAAACATAAACGTCGACAGAAAAGCAAATCGCCGATTGATGACGACAGAGAGTATTCTTGGAGTGGGTGGTCAATCTAAACCTGAGGATGAGGGGTTACGGGTGGGTCTATTTGTGATTGGAATATGTCAAGGATACCAAGCCTCCTCCTGTATCGTTCCCGCTGCACACGTTGTGTACACATAGGGAGGGATAAGTGGTGTCCAATGAGAGGACACTTCTAAATAAGATTAAACACTAGCATTCTTGATGCCATCATCAATCGTCCAACTTTGAAACGTGAGACTAACCCCCTTTCTCCCTCCTTTTCCCATTTCTTCTATCCTTATGTCTGTTAGATATTATATTATATTGATTTTTCCAATCTCTCGAGAAAACAGACACTTCAAAACGCAGGGAGAGTAACCCGCAAACACAGAATGACATCAGCAACAACAACAATCAACGAACAATTTCAAGACGCCCTTTCTCTGCCGCTCCTGCAAATCGCCAATCTTTCCCCAAACTGGACAGAACATTCTCCCAAAAATAGCTAGCACAAGCAGAAATGGAGAATCTGGGAGAACTTTCGCGATAAGCAAAAAGTCAAGGAAAAGGTTAAGCTCATAAAGCCAGTCTTGGGTTCTTCACCTGGATTAGCCCTATCGTTAAAACCTTCACATGAAAACGAGATACAAAAACAGAAGTAATAGATCTCTTGTCCTTCAAAACGTCGTTTCCTGAACAGACAAACAGCTCCCGACCTGGCCGTGCGTGGAGAGTTGGAGAAGAAAATCTAATGTTCAAGAGTCGTCAATTGGCACGAACGTACACTCATGTACATGACAAAACGTCACAGTACAAGACTTAGAAAGAAAATGTATACATTGTATCGTAATTACTTCTTAAATTCGATCTCTCAAAAAACGACATCAGAATACAGAAAAGCATGAGTAGGTATGAATAGGATAAGAATATGACATTATTTTATTATTATTAGGTTTTCCAGGCTATGAGAGGAAATAACTCGCTTGTTTAGTCGCTGTCCTTGTTTGGCTGTTATGGGTGTCGAGGGGGCGGTTGCTGCTGCTGCTATTATTACGAGTGCTTACTTCTAAAATCAACATAACGGATACTATCATTATACACATGTCTGTAGTAACTGTATAGGGCATGTTTCCATTCAACATTTCTTCACACTCATGTATTTCTCTTTCCACTCCAATATCCTTTATTTATGTACTCGGAAAAAAAACAACAACAACACACTGTTCCTTTACAGCTAACCATTACAACGGCTGTTTCAAACTGTTAACCACCACACTGTAGTATCTGTTCACAGCTTATAAAATCATGACGAATACATATTAAAATATTTGTAAAATGTAAGTGACCACACAACTAAGACACTCCTGTTCAAAGTCCTGTTGCGATAACCGTTTGGTGGTAACTCGGCCTCAATACAACTGTATATCTTGTGCGTGAGCGCCAGATTTACTCTAGAGCATCCAGGTTTCAAGAAGAAGACAAACGATATTTGAAATTAACTTTCATATGCGGTAATAGCGCAGTAGTCAAAAGTGACAGCCATTAACTACTCGTGTAAAGAATACATCTGTGCTGAGTTAAGATGGGCGACACGACTAAGCGTCTTGGCAATTCATTTTGTTTATTACGTCATTAATTTCCCTATTACAGCCGACTTTGAATTATATGTTGCTTGTGCTATGGTCCTGGATTAAGAATTATTGTCATGTTCTTCATTGCGCCAAAGAAACCAACGTTGTAAACTAATCTTAATTTACTTTCAGTGACAGCAAATCGTTCATAATGGAAGAAAGAAACGTGTGGATTCATGTACAATTTAATATTGAGTGTTACAATATTCTCAGCTTTCATATCGTTCATTTCCAGTAACGATCATTTCACAATGTCTCTCGTCCTCAGCCTCCTCTGGGGTCCATCGTTCATTCGACCACGCCTTCTCACAATTCTTGAACGAGAATGGCTACAGAGGCGGAGCAGTGGCTGCTATGAAGAATGGGCGCTTACTCATCGCTAAGGGATATGGCGTGGACCGAGCCGGCAACGAGGTGAATAATTATTGGTCTACCTAACATCTACGACACCAAAAGCATAATTATGTCTTGACAATGTCAGCTTTTATGTCCTCTGGACATCGAGCTCAGGAGTGTCAACTGTAAATGCACAAAGACCGAGAAAGTAAACTGTGTGGATAAAAATTTTGGGCGCAAGTCCTCTTGCAAGCTGCCGATGGCGATCATCATAATGATGATAATAATTATGTCTGAATCTGCATGCTGGGTACTCAGATTATTTTCTCTATTTTGATTTGAGAGATTATCTTTCGCTGTTAGATCAGCACGATGTCCCCCTCCCCCACACACATTTAATGATTTACGTTTTGTTTTGAGGTACGGCGTTATTATAAAATCTGTTATAACATGTGTTTTTATGGTAATGACCACGTTTGTTTGTGTCACACGCCAGGTGTCAGCCCACTCCAAGTTCCACCTCTCCAGTATAGCTAAATCCCTCACTGGCGTGGCCATCATGCGACTGGTACAGGACAAGAAACTTTCTCTTAAGGACAAGGTAAGCCTGGAGACCACAGTTAAGACAACTACCTGACACTTGTAACTAACTTAGGGTGACATTCACTCTTTATCTGTTAACTCTTTACTTGCCGAGGCCGAAAAGGATATAATTTATAAATTCCTGGTTACTTTTAGATTTCTTCATTCCAGTATTTTACAAGTGGTCAGTGAGAATCTAAAACATGGAAACAAAATTTTCTACAATGATTTTATCTTTTCTATAATTTCATCGGGGACATTGTCAATGGCCAGATCACACTTGTGCACTATGGCATGTAAAGGGTTAAAGCAGTAGTTCTTGACGGGTTTTTTTTTTTTTTTGAGGGGGGGGGGGGGAGAGTTGGGGATTTCAAGGAAACACCGACGGTGTTAAATACGTGAAATTTACACCACAACATCGGGCTGGGTGCACACAAGCGACTTACCATCGTGTCTTAATTTTTCATGTTCCCGTTGACTCTGTCACGAGATCGAGTGTCGCATGTGTGCGCATCTCCACTTAGCCCCTTACATTTTAACGCGACAGCAAAACAACAAAGACGCATGTGTGCGCCTTGGCCAACACTTGTGTAACTTGTCAAAATACAGTGTTGCATGCACCTCCTCTTTCACATTTCACATTGTGGCCTAAGAATTGTGCCATGATTACAAAAGTGGTCCAAACTACGCTTTTTCTGGGAACTGAGACAACCATAATCAGCAAAAAAAAAAAAAAAAAAATATTTCATATCTTTTGCGTAAAAAGGAAAAACGCAACAGAAACGTCAAAAAACCCTCCAAGTAGTGAAATAGAAAGAATGTTTTCACGTGTACAAAAACGCTGTTTCTGTACACATGGAAACACTCTTTTCCTTTTGTTTCCGTACACATGGAAACACTCTTTTCCTTTTGTTTCCGTACACATGGAAACACTCTTTTCCTTTTGTTTCCGTAAATATGGAAACACTCTTTCCTTTTGTTTCCGTACACATGGAAACACTCTTTCCTTTTGTTTCCGTACACATGGAAACACTCTTCCCTTTTGTTTCCGTACATATGGAAACACTCTTTCCTTTTGTTTCCGTACACATGGAAACACTCTTTTCCTTTTGTTTCCGTACACATGGAAAAACTGTTTCCTTTTGTTTCCGTACACATGGAAACACTCTTTTCCTTTTGTTTCCGTACACATGGAAACACTCTTTCCTTTTCTTTCCGTACACATGGAAACACTCTTTTCCTTTTGTTTCCGTACACATGGAAACACTCTTTTCCTTTTGTTTCCGTACACATGGAAACACTCTTTCCTTTTGTTTCCGTACACATGGAAGCACTCTTTTCCTTTTGTTTCCGTACACATGGAAACACTCTTTCCTTTTGTTTCCGTACACATGGAAACACTCTTTTCCTTTTGTTCCCGCACACATGGAAACACTCTTTCCTTTTCTTTCCGTACACATGGAAACACTCTTTTCCTTTTGTTTCCGTACACATGGAAACACTCTTTTCCTTTTGTTTCCGTACACATGGAAACACTCTTTCCTTTTGTTTCCGTACACATGGAAACACTCTTTTCCTTTTGTTTCCGTACACATGGAAACACTCTTTTCCTTTTGGTTCCGTACACATGGAAACACTCTTTCCTTTTGTTTCCGTACACATGGAAACACTCTTTTCTTTTGTTTCCGTACACATGGAAACACTCTTTTCTTTTGTTTCCGTACATATGGAAACAGCTTTAGAATACTACATGTATTTACAACTGATAAAAAAAACGGAAAAAAACAACAAAAAACGCACCCATAGATCAACGCATGCCTAGTACTAATACTGTAAAATTAGTAATTCTGAAGAAATGTTTCACAGTACGACCATTTATGGACATATTCTCTCTTCACACTCGCTGAATGAAATACAAGTCTATCAAACCATGCATCAGCGTCAAGGATCCTTCTTAAAACCACCTGGTAATATGCTGGTTTACTGTTAGTGGTAAGTGGTTCATTGCCCCCGAGAAGGTCCCTTGAAGCTGTCACAGGGGGCAGCAAAACAGTGTATTCAGGAAAGTTACAGTAAACCTGTTGACATTAAATGCTGGATAAATTTACCTAACACGTAAGAAAGATGTAATCATGCTTATAATATATGCCGCAATATTCATAAAGCGTAGTTATGTCAGGCCAGAGTTTTCTGCTATTGTATAACAGTACACAATACAGCCTGCTACTGTCACCCCCACTGTCTTGTGGGTCATCTCGGGAGAGAGGAAGACTAGGGGAAGGTAACCCTGAATACAAATACCACACTGCCTTGTGTGTTGCTATGATAGCAAAGGCTATGGGAGTAAACCCAGACAGAAAATCAGGAGTGGAGACCCGAAGGTGGTTGTCAGGGAGAACTGCATCAAACTGGCTTCCAGCATCTCCTGCAGCCGGACTAGTTCCAAATGTATTGACCTGGTCTCTCCCTTGGGTTTAACTAGAATGGCAGAGAGAGGGGTGGTGCCTCTGGGCAAAGCACCATCTCTTAAAAATAGCCCAGGCAAGGCAGCAAAACGAGGAGGCGTTTGCTCGGGCTTGGCAAGCGTCTGTCTCTCCTCTATAAGCCCACCCATTTCCGATTTGGAGAGGACACTCCAGCCATCCGTTACGGATGGGCACAACACGGGAGGTGGCAGTTACCGGTGATAAGCTCAATCCATTTGGCGTACGGATGAGCGCCAGGGGTCCCCTCTGTCGGTGGGAGCGGCTTTTCAGCTGCATTGATCAACTACCGCCCGCCGTAACCTGGGCAGCCCCCTGGCAGTTGGGTGTTGTTCCGCCACGTCAGCCTGCTTCATAAGGTGGTTGGAGCTAGACCAAAAGTCAAAAAGCTGAGGTAAAGTGTGCACCTGGCAAAAACAGAAAAATACTAAAACTTGGTACCTGGAACGTCAGAACAATGCGCCCAGGCTTGCAACAGCAAGATCTCACTGATATTGACTCCATCAGGAAATCCCAAATTATTGATCGAGAACTTCAGCTACTAAACATCGACATCGCTGCCCTTCAAGAAACTCGACTTCCCGACTCCGGGTCAGTCAAAGAAGAAAACTACACCTTCTTCTGGCAGGGCCTTAGCAGCGAACAGCCGAGAATCCACGGCGTGGGCTTCGCCGTAAAAAACTCCCTTATCAATTCGATCGCAACTCCAATTGGAGTGTCAGAACGCATCATGACACTCAGACTGAACACCCGGTCTGGTTTTACCAACATTATCTGTGTCTATGCCCCAACACTTACCTCCTCTGACGAAACCAAAGACATTTTCTACGAGGCATTGCAGAGGACTCTCCACAACATCCCTCTCACCGAAGGCCTGCTAATTCTGGGTGACTTTAACGCTCGAGTGGGAGCAGATCACTCCGCATGGCTAAAGTGCATTGGGCACTTCGGCATTGGCAACATCAACGAAAACGGGCAGCGCCTTCTGGAGCTATGCTCCGTAAACTCATTATGTGTTACAAACACGTACTTTGACCTTAAGAGATGCCAAAGAACATCATGGCGCCATCCCAGGTCTGGCCATTGGCATCAATTAGATCTTATTCTCTCAAGGAGGAAGAGTTTGGGCTGTATAAAAATAACTCGTTCCCTCCACAGTGCTGACTGTGACACCGACCATGCACTGGTAGTCAGCAAAATCAAAATTTCGGCCAAGAAAATATACAGATCAAAAGCCCCTTCAATCCCTAAGATCAATGTAACAGCAATCAGAGATGAATCAAATAGAAAGTCATTTGAAAAGTTATTTGCTGAAAGCATGGATAATGTCACCCAATGTGACTCGGTAGATGAAACATGGAACACTCTCAGTTCAAAAATTCATGACTGTGCCATCAAGTCTTTTGGACAGCATAAAGTTTCAAACAACGACTGGGTAGCCCAGAACAGCGAAATTCTCCTACCTCTCATTGAGCAAAAGAAATCTGCTTTCAATGAGTATAACAAAAATTGCAATCAGAGTACAAAAACTTGTTTGAAAAATGCAAAAGCTAAACTTCAGCTGGAGGTAAGACGTTGCGCCAACAAATACTGCAATCGACCACCTGTCTGCTGGAAAAGCCACAGGAAGTGACAACATTCCTGCAGAGGTATTAAAAGACCTAAAAGGCCCACTATTACCACACCTGTATAATCTGTTACTGCAGTGTTGGAAAGAAGGCGTGATACCACATGATATGAGAGACGCCAAAATTGTCACACTTTACAAGAACAAAGGAGACAAAGGCGACTGCAACAACTATCGAGGCATATCCCTACTCAGCATTACTGGAAAGGCTTTTGCTCGCGTCATCCTCTGCCGCCTTCAACAACTGGCGGAAAAAGTCTTACCAGAAACACAATGTGGCTTTCGAAGCAAACGATCAACTATTGACATGATATTTGCACTTCGGCAAATCCAAGAAAAATGTAAAGAACAAAACAGGCCGCTTATAACATGCTTTGTGGACCTAACAAAGGCTTTCGACACCGTAAGCCGATCTGGCCTGTATGCAGTCCTTAAATCCATAGGCTGTCCACCAACATTGCTAAAACTTATTGCATCCTTCCACACTGACATGAGGGCATGTGTCAACTTTGAGGGCTGCACATCCAATTCATTTGCTGTAAACAGCGGTGTGAAGCAGGGATGTGTTCTTGCTCCTACCTTATTTGGTATATATTTTGCAGCCCTACTCAAGAATGCCTTTGGTCAATGTTCAGGTGGAGTACTTATTAACACCAGAGTGGACGGCTCCATTTTTAATGTTGCCAGACTAAAAGCAAAATCTCGTACAGAGCATATTATGTTACAAGAGCTCCTCTTCGCAGATGATGCTGCAATCGTGGCCCACGATGAAACCACGCTCCAGGCTCTCATCAATAGCCTTGCCAAAGCCTGTGACAAATTCATGCTAAAGATCAGTGTCTCAAAAACTGTAGTTTTGACACAAGGCTTGAGAAACCCCAACCCAATCATGCTGAATGGCTCTCCTCTGGAGCAAGTGGGAAAATTCTGCTACCTAGGCTCAACCATCAGTGGTAGCACAGACATAACAACTGAAATAAATGCCAGAATAGGAAAGGCGGCCACAGCTTTTGGCAAACTCTCAAAAAGGGTGTGGAACAATAGCAAGCTGACCATCAAAACAAAGGTACTCGTGTACCAAACTTGTGTCCTAAGCACCCTGCTGTATGGCTCAGAGACATGGACCACCTACTCCAAACATGAAAGATCCCTCAACTCCTTCCACCTGCGCTGCCTACGCAAAATTCTCAAGATCAAGTGGCAAGACAGGATCTCAAATATCGAAGTTCTGAGCCGAGCCAACATTCCATCAACTCAGGCTCTCCTAGGCAAAAAAAGACTGCGGTGGCTTGGACATCTCCACCGTATGGAAAATGATCGCATCCCCAGACAAATTCTCTACGGGGAACTTGCTACTGGCAACCGACCCAGAGGTAGGCCACATCTGCGATTCAAAGACACTTGCAAGGTCACGATGAAAGCATTCAACATCGACCCCAATGAATGGGAGAACCTTGCAAATGATCGAAGCAGATGGAGACAAAAATTGCGCAGTGGCACGCTCGCAATAGACTTCAAGGCAAAAGAAACATACCTGACAAAACGACAGAGGCGGAATGAAAACACTCGCCAAAGTGAACCCAAAAGACTGACCTGCAATCACTGCCATCGCACTCTCGGGTCAAACATTGGTAGAATAAGCCACGAGAGAAGCTGTCAGTCAAAGTGAAAGTGAATATTCTAGCTGCTAAGACCGTCTGTAAAGACGATAAAGGCCATATATAGTGCGTGACACAATTTTAATCATTCATGTGATCTACACGTTAGATGTTAGTACGTGAAACAGTTCTTTGAATTCAGGAGCGCAGAAATATGCATAACAAAAAAGTAGAGGAGAAAGCAATTTTTTTTTTCATTTACTTTCACAGACGGTTGACGGTGTGTGTATGTGGGAAAGGGGGGGGGGTGGGGGTGGAGAGAGAAAGAGAGAGAGAGAGAACGAAACAGAGAAAGAAAGAGAGAGAGAGCCAGAGAGAGAGAGAGAGAGAAAGAGAGGGAGGGAGAGAGAGTGAGAGAGAGAGAATGGGGGGAGAGGATGAGAGAGAGCCAGAGAGAGAGAGAGAGAGAACTAGAAAAGAGTGTTTTGCTCTTCCCCAGACAGGCACTGGATGCCAACTCAAGATTTAGTCCCACGCACATCTGATATTGGATTTAAGAGATGAAGACACAAAAGAATGAATATCAAATGACCCGACAAACAATTTCATCTAGTTTTGCATCCTGTCCATTGTGCGCCAATGTCAAACCGCCCCACTTGAAATCCACAGGTATTTGGAGACTCTGGGCTACTGAATGACATCCAACCCTGGAGAAAAACCTCGGTAGATCCCAGGCTTTATGAGATCACTGTGGACCATCTCCTGCGCCACGCCGCTGGCTGGGACTCCACTCAAGGGCCGTTGTACGACCCATTTCTCAACAAAATTTACCTGGATCGAAACGTGAGTTTTTAAGTCAATTTAGGTCATGTAGCCAAAAGACCCCGCCTTGGCGCGTACCAGTGGGTTTTGACCGGCAGACTGGATGGTGATGACACAACATATTATAGTCTCGATAAGACTTCGGGCATCAGCCAAATACATGCACTTGGATCTCAATGAAACTCATGTCGTGACGTTCCACACGACTCGGGTAGTGCACGCTTAGGCTAAGGATTTTCGTTAACAACTTGTGGCCAGTTTCTAGAAAAAAAAAAAAAGGTCATTGGGCCCATGTCGCCAGTTGAAGCACGGTTTCCCAAAACTGGGTACATGTCAAATTTCGCGTGAGTTATGGCTCCTTTCAGACTGTTATTCAAAATTAGTGTAAAACGCGGTGTGAGTGTTCAGTTAAAGTGTAAGTAAGTTAAAGTAAGTGTTTGGATAAAGACGGGACATATCCAGATTTAACTGAACACTTACACCGCGGTTTACACAAATTTTGAATGACTATCTGAAAGGGGCCACAACTCATGCAAAATTTGACTTACCCAGTTGTAAAAAAAAGCTCTTCAATTAGATACACCAGTCCAAACCAAGTCTTAACCCTGAAGCTGTCCCCAAAGTTCACTGTCCTTTTTTTTTTTTAAACAGAACTGACTTGTTTTTACTTGAAGAATCTGGAATAAATCGTTTAACATGATTTGAATAATAATGGTCAAATAATACAGCAGGACATTCTATTTTGTTTGCTCCCTGTAAACTTAGGGAAATGGCGTCATTTAAGTGTCAACTCTGTGATATAGGTTTAAGACGGGACTAACATGCCGTGCAACCTTTCTAAAGAAACTGGGGAGAAAATATTACATCAATAGGCCACGAAAAATGTCATCAACGCATCTGCGCTTTTTATGGTTTTAGGACTCCCGTCCTAACTTGGTTTTTAAGTCGGTGCTCATTAAAGTTTATGTGACGTTGTTTTTAATAGGCGCTTAGTTAAAGTTTATAGTGTTTTAATGGATGATTCAAGGTTGTATGTATTTGTTGTGACCCCGTCATGTCAGAGTATAATCAATTATGTGTTGATGTTACCAAGTTGGTGTAAATATGACCCGATCTGCCTTAGAAAGTAGGAATAATCTCGTTTAGTACATGTAGTCAGAAACATCATTAAAGAAAAGACCGGTTCTGTTCTAACAATGGGGAGATGAACAAAGTAAGTGGCAGTGAAGAGATGTTTAGACACTTTGACTGAAAGTGTCACCTTACAAATAGCAACAAAAAGACACTTTCACGTAATCTATAATGAAGACAACCAGCCATAAGCTCTAGTGAACATAAAGAAAATGACAATGAACAAAACCTGATATGGGACACCACCTTGAGCAAATGTTTATATTTCCTGAATTTCTGCCAAGAAAAGATTCAATAAAGAGGTTAAATATATGTATGTTTCCGGCCCATTTTGCAGCACACGGTCCCAAACATTGCCAAGGAAATGGGTGCCTCTCTGCCCCTGGACCCAGAGGAGCTGATCAGTTACGTCATGTCGCGGCCACTCAGTTTTACCCCCGGGACCAGCGTGGCCTACTCGAATATGGCGTACTTGGTACTGGGCAGAGTAATCGAAGCGGTGGCAGAAATGGAATACAGAGACTATGTCAAAAGGTTTGTGGAACACCAAGTTCCTTCTGCATTTCTCTTTTGTGTTTGAACCTCGGCCTATTTTCCAATTCAAAGTACAGATGAAATAATATAATTATTAAGATGTGAGCGGATATTTATACATATTATAGATTATCCTCGTGAGATATGCGACAATATCTGTGTACATACAGTAACTGCAGTGATATCACACAATCGGTCTTACTCTCAGCATGACCTCTGACGACATTTTACTATACAACGGCAAAGTTCGTCCAAAAGTTCCAAAGTTAGGTAGACCTACAGAAGTGACAAAACATAACCGAGCGGTGTCTATTGTTCACCATAAGCAAACAACACATTTATTTGTTATTATAGTCTTTGGGGAAATATTCTGGTTTAGTAATATCTGTGGGGCACTTTCACAACCACAAAGTGTAAAGAAATGATCGTCTGTGGACAGATATATCCTGGACCCCTGTGGCATGTGGAACACCCGCCTTGAGCTGGCCCCAAACCACGAAGAGGCACCAGCAAGGAAGAACGACCCCAAACCATCTGTATATGACGGCTTGGACCCAATCTCGGTGGACTCGGCGCTGGGCTGGTATTCTAATGTGTACGACATGATGCGCTTTACCAGGTAAAGATGTATTCTGACACCCTTTCACATTTCTAAATATCTGTTTTGCTTCATTAATTAATACATAAGCAAGCACTACTGCACAAATCTCGTTGGGTGGGGTGTCATCATCTGACACTACAAAATTGAAAGTACCTAAAATGAATCTGTCCACTGTAGGAGAAAAGTCCTTTTCATTTCTTGGCCCTACCATCTGGAACACTCTTCCAAAGACAGCCAGGGAAATTAATGACATTGGTTCTTTCAAACGCCATCTGAAGACCCATTTCTTTCAGACAAACTAGGCTAGGTGTTTTTCGGCAGCAGCAATGGTAAATATTTTTGAATTTCTTTTGTGTATGCGTGTGTGTGTGTGTGTGTAAGAGTTTGTTAAAGCGCCCAGAGCTTGTCATCGACGGGGTTGGGCGCTATATAAATGCAATATATTATTATTATTATTATTTCTTTCGTCATCGAAGTAGCAAAAATGACGTTGCTGGCTTCGTCCGTACGAAGGGGAGACAAGCCATTCTTTACTCACTTTGCTTCCCACGATGTCTTGTTGTGTACCCCTGGCTTACCACGATGGGTGCACAGCAAGGAAGACGGCAAGACTACGGATACCCAAGTGTTGAAAACAGATTTTTGAAATAATTAATCAAAGCCCGTTATCCAGCACAGTTATTATTTCTGTTCTTTAACGCCAGGAAATGATCTACTATTAACCGAATGATACAAAATTTGTAACGAATACTATAAGCAATGCCAGAACAGCATTTACGAAATCACTAAAATAAACCCTCTCACTGTCTCTCCAGGTGTACATTTGAGATCGCCATGCTCTTGGATGACAAACACACAGGGCTCCTGCTATCGAAACTGGATTCCACGCCAAATCAACACAATGACTCCTGGTACTGCGCAGGTTTCCGCACCAATACCAGAAACATCGTATGGCAAGACGCCGACCTGCACGCTGATGACCTCATCCTATACCACAATCTCGACCCCGAGGTGAAACACGGTCACAGACAGAAGCTGCCGGACTCCTGGGTGGTGTTACTGTACGACAGGAGTGTCAACCACATCCGACATTACACAAGGGATCTGGTGGCCCTGCTGGACATGAATCCACCCCCAGAGAATCTCTTCTTGTATGACCTCTCAGACATGCACAAGCATTCGATGTGGGAACCTCCAAAATACAGTGATGCCCCCGAATATACCATCCGGTACAAAGTGGACGAACACCATCTGACAGCATATGTAGATGCTCTTCAGGATGAAGGCTTCAAAATCCATTGGATAACCTCTTACACTATCAATGACCACACCTACTTCCTGGTCATCTGTAAACGCATTTTGCAGCCAGCCAGGTCTCAGTACGACTACATCTTTGAACACGGCATGGACCACAGGCAACTGCTCAAACGAAAACTACAACTAGAGGACATTGGCTACAACATGACACTACTGCACAGCTACATAAGCAAATCACATGACAGTCCAGTCTCCTTTGCCGCCATATTCCAAAGTGATGCCTTCACGCCCAACATTCAAATGAAATACGGTACCGGTCATCTTCCAGAACCATACGAAAAACTGGTGCAGATGTATTACGAGAAGAAGTTCTACCCTATCTCCCAGACTGTAGTTTACCTTGACAAAGACGAGCAATTCTCTTTCATCTTCATCAAGGCTGCCCAGGAGGAGCGTACAGAATTCAAACACTACTATGATCTCTCTCCTCACAGACTTGCCAAACTGACGATGGAAAACGCAAAAATTAATCTGCACCTTTCGTATGTCAATTCCTATAATAAATCTGGAAAGTTCAGATTCTCAGCCATTTTTACAAATACAACAAATTTCCGAGGGCTGTTAGAAACAGATCAACCACAAAATCGAGCAACAGAAATAACCATTTCTAACCTGAGAATTGGACTGACACCCAAATTTATGGTACCTTATAATATTGCACATGATTCTCAGATGAAACTGGCAATCTATTATGAAGAAAACTGATCAACTTTGAAGAAAGTAGAAAGCAAAGCAAAAGAAAATGAGGTTTATCATTACTCTTTGGATGTAGACCTTGCTGCAATTATTACAAAATGACGGAAAATGGTTGATGGAGTTGAGAATGCACCGTGAAGTATTCATAAACCAATTTCAATTTGTTAAAGGTAGATTTAACATAATGATCACCACTCCAAACTTTGTGCAAATTCAATCCACTTGAAGAGGGCCCAGAAATTTTTTTTTGTGTTTGGAAAAACAAATTATGTACACGTATCAATATTGCCTTTTTTTTTGTTGCTGCATGGTACGAGAGACTAAATCTCATATCATGTGGAATTTTACAAGTAAGCATCTTTTGCCCCACATTCAGTGCCAGACTTTGCTAGTCTGGCTCTGTAATGTAAGGCAAGTTAAACTATGAGAATTTAAGTGAGAGATGATGTTCTTGGTTACGTTGTTCAGTTTGTTTTGGCTACCCTGGGGCACAAATCTAAGTATGAGCCCCCCCCCCCCCCCCATGAACTCCAGCACCATGACATCATACCTGGTGCATCGGTTGGGTTGGTCCTTTCCATAAAACATATGGTATCCAACTACACATTTAGATTTGTAAATTGCAGTTCGGATGAGTGAGAATGCAGAAACAAAAATGATGAGACAGGGAAACCTGTGAGAGTTGGAGGTGGAAACAAATGTATACATATCAAACTTTATGAGACCAAATTTACACTGTTTGTACATAAAGGCGTCATTCAACAAAATTATGATTATGATAACTTCATAAGTCAACCGAAATATTTCAATTTGTCCCTTATCCCACTTTGTTCATTCATTTCCACTACTCAATGGATTCCACTCCTCTTCTCCCTACACCTGTTTTATCTTCTCACAGCGGACATAGTATGCCTCCTTCCACCCTTTTGATACAGGGACTTAAACCAAACAAACTATTAAATACTAAGAAATAGTATTCCTTTCTAGTGAATAGTCCTAAATATGCTCCTTAGATTCAGTTCTATCAGAACTGCCAGCTTTTGTGCAATCTGCAATTCAAAGCTTGAACTGTTGAGTCCACTTGAAGGGATAACAAAAACTACCAGTCCATAACCTTTTATTTCACAAATTTCATACCTTCATTTAACATCTATGGACATGAAATTATGATAACTGCATGAAGAAGTTAATGCTAATCAAGCCTTGATTACTGCCTTTTACAGCAATTGTGTGTGTGCGCTCTGCCCATTTCGTCACTGTGCTAATACAATGTCTTCAGTCCGACTTAAGCCAAAACTGCACCAAACTTCCTAGACCTTCCTTTAAAGTCAAGCCCACTACCGTCACGTGAGAAAAAAAAACAAAAACAACAACAAAAAAAAAAACATGCCAATCTATCCCTTCAACACAACTCACACTAAAAGCATGAATTAATATTCATTCTGATAAAATAATTTCATTGGTTGTTCTCAAAACTACGAAAAATGAGTTCGGCCATAATATTAGTACAGTGACCAAATGGAACATTGTCGTGACCACTTTTCAGTTTTGCAAGTACACACATATTAAAAAAAACCATAATAATCACGTACTGTGAATCACTGATAATTGTATAGTTTTGTGACTTATCATTCCATTGTAGTTAACCTTCATATTTCCTGTCATCCATTTTAATAGACAATTCCCTCTGCATTTGATATAATCAAAAGCAAAAAGTAGTCATCATCTAAAAATTGTTTTGTTCTTGACAAGTACGGTAATTATATGTGAATATTTTCTATGTAACTCTGTCACTCAATCTGGTTGTGTAGATGTGAATTTGATAATAAAATCATTACGGTTCCAACTCAATGCCATTCCTGTGTTTCACATTCAGTCTGCCTCCACTCATTACATATCAATTGTGTATCTATTGTGCTCAAGCTGTTTGATTTTGTGGTCACTTTTCTTCCTACTCTTTCGGTAATGACACTCTATTTCTGTTACAAATGGCTATTCTCATGGAATGCCAACAAATTTTCCAGTTATGGCAAAAATCTACAGTTCCTGGATATTTGATTCATGTGCTTGCTATTTTTTACCCAACCATTCATACGACATCTTATCTCTCTTCTTTGCTAATTTTCCTGTCAGATCAAAATCTTACCAAAATCAACCAAATCTTACTGTAGTAGGCCAATGCTATTGTGTGGCAATATAGGCTACATTTTCATTTATAACATCGTTTCTAGCCAGTAGAAAATTCCACCATTTATAGAAGATTGCACACAATGAAAATGCTGAAAAACTTGCAGCTAGACGACTGTGTTCTAAAGTGCAATGTACCATGTCCACTAAGCACTTCCGAACTCAATGTAACATAAGCGATGAAGCCAGTGACTACCAGAGCGGCTATACTGTTTGATTAAAACTGAATGGAACAAAAAGTACTAGCAAAATTTTGTCAATAATCCTAATAGGTTGTCAGACATTAATAATGTCCCTTATAAGAAGTTAATTTTCATTCAGTTATTTATACAAAATATTGTCAGATCAAAACATGTTCTGCAGAAATAAATTACAATAGTAAGGGTAATTATCACATTCATAGGATGAAAGTTTTGCATTATGCACTGCTGTCATCATTTTCAGCCTCCTGCAAGCTGGGAATAAGTCTGTAAGGCCCCAAACAACCGCCTGTTACTCAAATTACTTTTAATAACCAGTAATCCAAATAGGGGACGAGATCATTGAAAATCGTCAAGAGACAAGGTGCTCGCTTCTCATGTCGAAGGTACCAGGTTCAATCCCCGGTCGGTGCAGGCATGTTGGAATTTTTTTGGGGGAAAAAAAGTCAACTCAGACGTCTGCGAATAAGACCCCGATCATATTCGCAGATGGGGGTTTCTTGGTGACCACCGTGGTCTGCCGTGGCGCAATGCCTAGTGTCTGCGGTTATCTGTCGGAGACTATGGCCATGGGTTCAATCTGTCTGGGGTTCAATCCCATGACGGAGCTTTTTTTTTTTTTTTTTAAATCCTAGTACATGTACTGCTCATTATTAGGAATCATTTTGTTTCCTAAGGATTTTGCAAAATTGATGTTGCGGAGAAACTGATCATTACTAGTGTGCTCCATATTGTTTCTTTTATTTATTCCTGTTCATTTTATTTATTCCTTTTCATTAAACGGGACAGTTGCTAATTAGAAATAAAAATGTAAATCAAATTTTAAACATGACATGTAAATGATTTCTTTTAAACAGTGTGAACTGAAAATTTCGTATCTCTGTCGTGACTTGGATCTATCCTGTATTTACTGAAAATATATTTTAGGGATCTTCTGCTTCAACTGTTTGTCATGTTTTGTTTTACATGTTTTACTTTTTTGTTTGCATGGAAGTTTAGCTCATTTTTATCTGCGCTGTCTGACTTTCTCTGTAACTTCACACCTGACCAAAAAATCCTAGTCACATTTTATATTCTGGAGCAAAGCAACAATGATCAGAGGGGGGAAAAGCAGAAAAAAAGTAACAACAACAACAAAAAAAAGTCAGCTCTGGCAGAGATTCGAACCCCCCTTATCAACTGGGGAGGAGAGTTTACTTAGCATGCCATCGGGGAACCTGAGTTTAAAGTGTTACTAAGCAGGGTCTCTGCTACCGTGGACACAATAACCGAGCATCGCTAACAAAAAGACAGCCTGGTGCATCATTACTGTAAGAAACACCATGCCATCTTATTCTTACCGAGTGAAGAGCCTAATTATTCAACAAAACAAGCCAAAATTGTGATTTAAAGGAGCTCTTTCTAAATAAAATCACAAAATCAAAAATCCATAGATCTGCGAATAACATTCTGATCTTATTCACAGATGTCTGCAGATAGATCCAGATCTTATCCGCAGGCGTCTGCTAATAAGCGTAACCCTTCTTTAATCCCATAATTTGTGAAATTTGCCTCAGTGTCATTGCAGCCCAATTACAACTGGAGCAAACACATTGTCGCCACAGTGCAGCGCCAGTTGGCAACTTTTTTAATAAAACAAAAGATGGAAGAAAAAAGAAATATAAAATAACTGAAGAACATCACACCTGTTTTCCACATCACTCATGTCTTTTCTCAAAACTAAATCAAGAAAGCATTTAGGCCTATATAGAAAATTCCCCAGAAATTCCTCAGACACCAAAAAAGTTTTCTGTTGACATGAGTTCAAAGATCTTTCTGTATGTGTCTTAATTTTTTAAAGTGAAAACCAAGACCAATTGATTTTTGTCAGTGCAACAAAAAATTTGCAAACAAATTGGTAAGTAAAGGTGTTCTGTGATTTTTAAACAAAAACTCTCAGTGGAGAAAATAATAGCAATTTCATATCTGGGCAATATTTTAGATTATTCAGCTGATTCTGTTCTTGAGACATTGGATTTCCAAAATACCAAGTGATTAAATCACTTGTAAATAGGTAGTCGCAATACCCCTCATGGGAGGGTAAATGCGCCGTATTGAGTTGGCTCTGGACTCATTTCATTTTGCAGTTATAACTATCGTCTATAGTTTTATATATATTACTGCATGGATTTCAAAAAAATTTATTAATAATAATATAGACGTCTAGGTCTAGATTCTAGTTCTCAACATGCTGATGCAATAAAAAAAAACAACAAAGACAACAACTGGATATCTAGGCCTATAATGGAATAGATCCTAGCAATTCTTATATATAATAATCTGAATCTAGATCCAGTTCCTTGTGACGGTGTCAACAAACTTATCTTGGAATAGATTGGATATTGTATGGCCTGCCCCAAACCCGGGGGAAGATGGCTGATGAAGCGACAGGACCCCACTATGCTACAAGTGTCTCTACGTGCTCTCAGGTGGGATATGCCTACTAACAAGGCTTTGGCTCGCCACTGAAATCTTACAAATAAGACTGGGTGAGTGATAGCCTAGGCCTACTTACGGAACTCGTCTAGGATTTTTTAAAGAAATTAAATTTTGAAGTCCACTCACTGTAGGCCTACTCCTGTAGGCGTGTGGATTTGGATGATCTAGATGTCTAGATCTACATACTAAGACAGATCTAGGCCCAGTGTCTACTCTGTCTAGATCTAGAAATTTAGATAGGCTTATAGATCTAGAGTCTAGATATATCGATATGGTGAAGGCTAGATCGAGACCTAGATAATATTATCTAGACCTAGAATCTAGATCCAGACCAGTGGTTCCCAACCTTTTCTATACCCCACACACATAGAAAACTTCTGATATATTCTGGAACCCCCTACAAAAGTAATAAATCGGTTTGAAGACGACATGTAGACCGTAATTTTAAATTGCCAAATCCAAGTTTTCGCACCCCCTGAAATATCGTCTCGCACCCCACTGCCGGCACGACCACTCCTGTATGAACCCCTGATCTAGACTGTATTTAGCCATAAATTTCACAAAAGTATCACTTTAGATCTACTTACCTCAGTAAGTTACTACAACTTTTCCGTTAACAACCGATTCCACTCAACACCACCTCACACATCAATCAAGTAGACTTCGTGTTTACAGTTTCTTTCTACACGTGGTGGCATCAAAACCAAAACAAGAAATTCACATGCCAGGTTACAAAACTTTGAGGTCAAATCCAATAATTCTTCTTCTACTTTGTAAAACGAGGATATTAAATTATTCCCAAAATGTCACCGTATATTATATTGACTTCTGAACAGATGTAATGTAATATGTTCTTTAAGCTCTATCTCAGAATATTTCTTCTTCTTCTTCCCATGTAGTTGATTCGTCTATTTAATCTGACGATTCCTCAACTGCACCATGTGCGACTCGACGCCCCTGCTCTGAGGCTAAAACAGGCTAAAACAGCATATATATATTAAGACCATTTAAAATATATCGTTGTGTAATTTCTTTGTATATGTATATCTCTGGTTAAAAATATCTCCTGGTACCTAGATTGTGCACAGAAATAGACCCACACTTTAAATACAATGGTAGCTGCAACGGATAATTATGTTCTTCAATTCATTGCCAAAAGCCGTTGCAGACGATATTTTTTGGACTTCTGCCGGGAGGTTGTTCCACATCCTGATGACACTAGGGTAAAAAGAGTAAAGATGGCTGTTAATCCGTGAGTTGGGGATGTTATATTTTATGTTATTCTTTCTGTTGCCTCTGGTGTTAATGGTGAGGTGGTTCAGTGGGATATCGGTATTTCCTTCCCTGCCCTTATAAAATAGTTTTACTTTGTTTTTTGCTCTTCTTTCTTCTAGTGGTGTCCACTCGAGGTCTCTCATCATTGTATTGACACTACTGCTTCTAGCATAATCATTTGTCACAAAGCGAGCAGCTCTACTCTGGACCCTTTCCAGTTGTTCTATATTTATTCGACAGTGGGGGTCCCAGACACTGCAGCCATACTCTAGGGAGGGCCTCACGAAGGTGTTATGATTAATGATTAATTATTTTATGATTAATGGTCCATTTGTTATGGTTAACTTCTTTCTACTCTATAGAACCATTGCTCATTATCACATTCACAGAGATCAGTGTCATCCAAACTGGTAAATTTCAGACATGGCTAGCTTCGCTCGATAACTACCGAAGTCCCCATAATTTTTGGGTTAGATCTAATATGCGATGAATAATATTTAAAAGAATGAAAATTCTAAACGAGTGGACTATTTTTTTTTAAAAAAATATTTATGTAAACATATTTTTATGAACTTCGAATAATAAAAGCACAGCAATGTATCGCAACAAATCCAATCCAGCATTTGTCTCTTAGAAAACAATAATGGCTACCATCGCAGCTGTGTCAAAGTCCAAACTTCTGTTTGGGCACCGGTTGATGTTCAACTTTCGAAAATGGCAAGTGTCCGTCACAGATTTGCAAGTATTGAAGTTAATGAATAATAAATTATGCATGCATCACAGAGATGGATTTCCCATCCTAGTCCTTGTTGTTATGGGCGAGTGTGTCGTCAAGATCTAGACTCTAGTCTAGAGATAGGCCTATTCTAGATTCTAGATCTAGATCTAGATAGACTCTAGATCTAGATCTAGAATCTAGATCTAGATTAGATCTAGATTTAGGGGAGGAGTACCTTACTCGAGCGCCACTTTTTGCGTCAGATTGATATGTAACGACGTGAGGGTCTAGTCAGTTTGTATCATCGAGGCCGTAGGCCGATGTTCGTGTGGGCAGTAGTCAGATTGACATATAGCCTATCAGGGAAAGCCGCCGGGGTAGCTATGTATTGTTTTCACTCTTTTAGTTAGTTTCTGGTCTTTGGCGCTCGAGTACGGAACTCCTTCCAGATTTAGATCTAGACTAGATCTAAATCTAGATCTAGATTAGATTCTAGACTAGATCTAGATCTAGATACAACTATCTAGAGTAGCTGGTTGGGTGTGCGGCCACTTTTGTTTACTTCCGGTTGCTGGACTTAAAAGTTGAAGTAGCAAAATCTTTTATTGGTCAGTGTGAAAGTAGGTCATCCAATGCTAATTATACTGCAGAGCCACACCCCAACAATCAGTTGTAGAACAACAGTAGGCCTACATACAACAACACCCGAGCTAAATAGACACTTGCGCGGCCAGTGATTGGTCATAAGCGCGGCCACTAGATCAAAACACGATTACACTGATGTTTTTCAGTCTGGTTTGTATTTATGTTTATTTCTCTTCTTGAGCATCCTTCCCAGTAGGCCCTACGTGACAACAGGCAGAATAGGCAGTTTAGTAGGGGGATAAGGGAAGGGGAGAAAAAGAAAAGAAAGACAAAAGGAAACCATCAATACAAAACTCCACGGTACGGTAGGCCTACAGTGTATATGACTGTGACTCATCCTTACCGAACGACGCTGTAGGTCGCCAACACGGAGACGATCTACGGCGGATGAGCACCTGACCACGCGTTGCCTTGTCTGATTCAAATGCAACAACCGATCACGCAACAGAAGGGTAGAAGTTGACCCCCCCCCCCCACAAAAGTGAAAAGCGGCGTCCCTTTGATCTTGCCGCGGCTCACCGTCTCCACCGGGTCGAGCTCGATATATACTAGCGTAATTGAATCGGGCCAGTCAGGAAAATCAAGTTATACGATTTTTTTTTGTGTGCTGTTGTCGGCATTCCCAATGATATCGGCAAAAGAATGTTGATATCGCCATAAACATCAACTTTAACAGAAATGGGACATTGGGGAAGGGATCAAGTAGAAACTTCGACTTTAAGGAGATCACGTTAAGCGACTTTAAGCTTTGAAGGGTCTGACTGCAATTTCAAAGTCTAATCCATTTCCCGATGACCTCGCATTAAACGGACCTCGCTGCAGTCGACATTGCATAACTCGATTTTAACATCGACTAATTCATGAAATCGACGTAAGCATTTTTCTAAGGTATCTCTGTATAAACTGTTTCACTTTGCACTTGCGGGTGACGTTTTGGAAGGGGATGGGGTATTTTTGTTTGTATGAGGTGTTTGCCTGGGGTTGTTCTTAAAAAAAATGTAATGTCTTGCTCTTCATTGTCTCTGTGTGGATGTATCAATTAGTCCCGAGAAATAGTGCCAGTAGCGTTACTTTGTACTCCACAATCATACAACGATGGAAATCGTCAGCAACAATTTTCTGCCATTTCCCTTGTTTTTTCAATAGCATCAGTTGGTTTAATTTTTCATGTTAATGTCAGTTCTCCCACGATCTTCGCACGACGGATGCACAAGTACGAATTGTGGCGTAAACAGGTGGAGAGTTGTGGAAGACAAAACATTTGGACACCGCAGACAACCAACACTTTAGGTGGCTTAATTTCAACCACTAAACATCTTTCCTCCCTCCCCCCTAAAAGAAACGAGACATCCCTTTGATCTCGCCGTGGACATTCGGCGCCCGCCAGTCCGTCTCGTGGGAAAATGGTTGAATTCACGGAGCCTCTTCAGCAAACGCGGGCGCTTTCGCGTGAGCTGCCCATTGCGTAACCCGGTATCGCGTATCCAAGCCTAGCGCGAGTGGCGTGCTTATCACACATTTCAGTGTTTTACCTCCTGTAATGCAATAGGCGTATTCAGGATCAAATTTCTACAAGGCTGGGCACGATGATTATGCTAACGTCATTTGCTCAGGTCGGTCAAGATAATCGAGATATACGTTTTTCTACCTATCGGTCTTCATAATGACATGGACAAATGAGTTAAGTCATATATATATGTCGATATCGACCTAAAAGTTAGTTTTGCACAGAAATGAGACAATAGGGAAGGGATCAAGTAACAACATCGACCTAGAGGAAGATCACGTTATCGGACTTAAGTGTACATGGTTCATTCATTTCTACTGAGTGGACAATATGTTTCACTTGTTGCTTCCATTCGTCATGTTTTGGTTTGACGGCCCTGTTGTATAAATGCTTTGTATTGAGCCAAGAGTTTTAAATCAGCCCCTTTCTCCGATCCCCCCGATCCCAACTTTCTGGTGATAATCCATGCTGGCCGCACCCGCAACCATCAGAAAGTCATCAAAGCCCCAACGCGGCCACCAGTGGCCGCACTCCAGACAAGGATAAACATTGTTGGTCCTGGGCGCGGCCACTCATATAATTTTTTTAGAAGGCGTTTTTTTCTACTTTTTCAAACTTCAAACAACTGATTGATCTCTTTACGACTCCCTAGCCACCAAAATAGGCGTTGTCAATTCACGAGAAGGTGACAGGATCATTTCTGGTAGACTTACCTTGAGATCGTAAGAAAATTGTTTCCTGCTCGAAAATCTCCAGTCACGCATTGTGGCCAGAAAATAAACAGGGATCGGCCACTCACATACAAAAACGCCTTTTAACGAAATATTGCAACGGAATGGGATGACTGCAAGCCAAAGTTCACAATAATTAGGAAGTGAAAGACGATTTCATTTTTTGGCCGCGCTCGTGACCTGGCCGCACTGGGGGCCTACCACCATATACCTAGAAATTGTGTAGAAATCTAGATTAGTAACAACATCATGATGACATGCTAACTAAGTTTACTAAGAATAAATAAGACTGAGATTAAGATGAAGAGTTTGGCAAACTTTTGTCGGTCTAGAATAATTGATCTGATCTATCTAGATATCTAGATATCTAGATCTATATGAATGAAATTTAAAGTGCTTCCAGTACCGAAGTCAAAATCAAATTCATTAGGCTATAAATGATAATAGACCTATATAAGGGGAGGTCCTCCGCCCGTCCGTGCCAGGCAAGAAACACACTAAAGAGGGGACGTTTGAGTGGGCTTATAATTATAAAAGGTTGGGTTTAGTAATTTGTATGGGACAAAGATTTCAAAGAAAGAATTGAAAGAATTTAGGGGAGGTCTTCATCATATTATGCTTGTTAATTTTGGTAAGTGGCGCGAACGGGGGGAAGACCTTGCCCTGTAAGTTTTCTGACAATTGTCGGAATTCCGACAGTCCACCGGCTAATGAATTTTCTGACTGTCGGCAGTACTGTACCGACAGGTTCCAACACCATATAAAACGATTTTTTTAAAGTTGGAAGTTAGATATATCTAGATCTAGTTTGAGATGCTAATATTAGTAAAATTGCTGACGCTGGAAACAATGAATTGACCACCAGCATTCAGGGGGACATGCGCTGAACACCGCAAGGTGGATATACTTCCGTTTTCGGTCTGTGAATTTCATATCAACCCCACGGTAGATTCTGCCTTGCATTTCAGTTTTTGCAGCGTTGGAATTAGACTAGACCTTTCACCATGCGTGAACGTATGCCAGTAGAAACTCAGACCTAGAGAATATTGAGGATGGTCTGAAGAATGAGTTCAGATGGCATTGGCTTGAGGAGAAGGGCAGTTATAGAGATTTTATAATACTTTATAGATCTAGGTCTAACTTAACATCGCATACGTAGACATTTTAAAAGTATTTTGAAGTAAGTTTCTATTCCAGTGACATGGAATTACCTCTTTTGTTCTCTTAGCACTCTATAGAGTAGGCCCAGTTAGTGACTTATATTATCTCAAGATTTTAATTGGCAAAACTCCACAGCATATTTTTGCAAGATTATATGGATCCCTGGAGTTAGATTCAATGCATGCATCTTAAGAATTTTCATTTTGATATTTTAAGTGAATACTGTCTGTTTATTCCTTTCCTTCATGAGGCAAAGTTAAAAAAAGACTCCTGCCTGCCCATGGTGGGGGTGGGTGCCGTGCGAAAATTTTTTTTACATAAATACTTACAGGTCTATGAATAATGATAATTAGTGGAGAGGGCAAAAAAGCAAAGAGTTCCATGCATCACGACCACCCAACTTGTACAGGTATAGAATTGTATAGAATTTTGTCCTTGAGACACCTTTCTTTCTTTGAACTTGACTTTTGGAAAGAGTAGGCCTACCATGTGAGTTACACAATTTTAATCGGGCACATATTTCTTTTTCTGAGTGTTATTCACCAAGTGGTGCATTTGCTGACTGTAACTTAATATAAAAACATCCATCCAAAGGACTAACTTGCCAAGGGGCTCCTGCCCCTGGACCTTCTTGTTTACGGACACTCTTTAATTCACATCCTTGTAATATCCTTATAATTATTGCGTGACTCAAATGGAACTTGTCCCTGAGTTTATTCCAATTGCCCAGTCAAACACACAGGTGATGAATGGTTTCATGAAAAGTGGCTGCAGAGTACACAGAGTAGACAGCTGCATCATGATCATAATATGACAAAGTGGTTAGTAACAGCTTTTATGTTTTAACATGAATTGACCATGTGTGAACATGAGAGCAGTTGTCAGAGGACTGGGAATGTTGGTTCGTCTGACAGTTTCTATGGATGTAAATGTTATCAAGATGCTGATGAAAGCATTTTAGATTATAAATAAATAAATATAAAGCACTGTAAATTTTTTAAGCCTGATTGTAAGCTGGGCTGTATTGGTTATAAAATTATAGAGTAGGCAAAAAAGGGTTCTGTTGAAATGTCTGTCACCAGTTTTTTTTTAAGTTGTGGCTCAAAGACATCAGTTAATGCCAGCAATTATGTTAACTTTGCCACAAGATTATGCTCTCTAAAAAGTATTATAACTGTGTCGTTTTTGTCTCACAGTGTGTCAAAGACGAACGGATGCTTGGGTGTGAGGAAGTTTCACCTCTCTGCTGTTGTACAGAGGCCAGCTTATGATGCTGAGTTTGAGAAAGCAAAGGAACGTTTAAACTCACTGAAGGAGGATCCAGGAAATGATGTTAAGCTTAAAATGTATGGCCTTTTTAAACAGGTATGCTTTAAATTGTTGAATTCATAAAGTTCAGTTTCCATGTACTGATGTCAGTGGAAATCAATAGTCATAGCATCACTTATTGGAAGTATTTTTACTGTATGAAATACCCTGTCTTAATATTTCATGCCATAAGACAGCATGGTGAAAATATTCTTTATTCTCATATGTTGTCGTACGTTCCTAATTTAAATATTAGTATGTTCACTTGTGTTTGATTTCTGTCTCAATAATTTCTTTTTTCATACCTATCAGAACAAATATTATTCCATGTTTATTTCAAAGGCCACGCAGGGGAAATGCACAGCCCCCAAACCAGGAATGATGGATTTGGTTGGTAAAGCCAAGTGGGGAGCCTGGAATTCGCTCGGTGACATGAGCCAGGTAGGAACAGAAAAGATATACTGTTCTGTAAGATTTACCTCAGTCATAGAGATCATGTACATTGTAGTTTCTCTTCTCTCAGTATGTTTCTTGTGTTGAGTTCAGAAATTTTAAAGATGGGGTCATCAGGTCTTCTATCGCTGCAGTATTGTTTTTCATTCCCTTATTATTTGTTCACATTTTTTTGATACTTGGGAATGTAATAGACCTTTACATGCACTTCTTCTGTGTTAACCCATACCCCGCGCGCTACCCATAAAACCTGCTGCACAGTCAGTGACCTTACTCACGGAGAATCTTATCTGGGGGTCACTGACCCGTGCCGCTATGCGATGACCACAAACGCTGTCCACGTGGTTCGGTTTTTATTGATCGGTATGAAAACATTCGCTGCTATGCCTTATCACGCTTGATAATGAATTAACCAGCAAAACCTTAGTCTGTCAGTCTCTAACCAATGATCTGAACAATAAGACGGTGGTTACGTCTCAAAAAAGTCAGTGACCTGATGCGTGAAAATACGGCTTGCGCGTGGCGCGGTCAGCTTGGCCTTCCCGACTTTTGCCGCCCGTGCGGCGTGAGCGCTTGCGAGTAAATACCGACAATTGCCGTCCTTCGCAGGGTGAGGGTTAAAATCGTTGTGATTGGTTGGTAGGACATAAAACATGTTCTTGGAAAATTCTGCTTTTGTCCATTCTTTTTTTACATTTGGTAATCCTCTACTGCGCCTTTCCTTACACTGGTACCGTCTGTTGTTATGTTATTCTTCAATTACAAAACAAACAACTACACAAGCAATAACTCTGAATCTAAAATTTGACTGTTTTTAATTTGGAATATTATTATATTTCACAGGATGATGCCCAGAAGGCTTATATTGATCTAGTGAATGAGTTGGCAGGTGCAGAAGCAGAAGTACCCAAAGAAGACTTAGGCCCTGGAGCCCAGTATGAAGGCTTGAAGATTACGAGGGAAAACAAAATTTTCCACATTCAACTTAATCGTCCCACAAAGAAAAATGCTATTACCTGGCAAGTAAGTTGTAAAGATGAATGAAGATTATATTCTCATTAAATATTCACTGCTTAGATACTAGTGGTCTTGCAACAACTGAACTTTGTTGGAAATAATAATTATTCTTCAGTATGCTCGATAGAGCCAAAGGAGTAGGATATTTGTATTGTTCCAAAAAGGTAAAATGAAATTTGGGTTACAGACATCATTGATCATGATATTTTAATATTCAAGGATTTTGTAGAAGAAATTTCACAAATCAAATAGAACGATTTTCTCCTCTGAAAAATATTTTAAAAAGTGTTTTGGCCTCAGCTTGTCAGTTTTGCACTTCTTGAGATGTTTTACATGTCGTCACAGTTCACATGCAACAGATTCACAGCTGTGTGGGGGACATTGTACTTGCTGGAACACGTCACACAACTACCTTGCTGATCAGCATAACGCATAGTTTAACATCATCCTGATGCAGAGAATGGCAGTTTCAGGGAATATAATTTTATACCATTTTCATACCTTCTAGATGTACAGAGACATTGGCAAAGCTTTTAAAGAGGCTGCTGAAGATGATGCTTACAGTATAGCTGTGTTAACTGGTATGTTTTATAATTTCTTTTTCTGTCACTAAGTTCAGTTGTTTTGAGGCAACCATATTGTTGCTCTGATGCTAACATAACCAGAAAATTAAAGGACATATTAAGCATTGCAATTTGGAAGACTGTGGAAATATGAACTTTTCTGAGATTACAAGAACGCCCCAGGACAGCCTTTTTATAAGAGCTCATAGAATAGGTTCTGGAAAATTTGATGAATGTTAAAGCTTATTTCAATAATCATGTCTGTGTGGCTTGCAGTTGTTTGTACCAGTAGAAATTGAAGTTTATCATTTTCACTCTTTCAGGTACAGGAGATTACTACTGTAGTGGTAATGATTTATCAAACTTTACAAATGTTACACCCGAACAAATTCCTAAAATGGCCAGAGAAGGACGAGAAGTTCTACAGTAAGTATTTCAAAGTTTGTATGAAAGAATGAAAAATGTTAGAATTAACATGTTTGTAGTACGCCTTTTTAATGTTACAAATTTGGTCTGCCAGAAATATGAAAATAATCTAAGCAAACACTTAATCGTCTTCCTTGATAGGTTGTCAGTGCTGGGGGTCACTTAGGCTTCATCTTCCATAATGGAAGTGTCATGATAAAACCCGAATTTTGTATAGACAGTAAATCATGACAAATCAAACATAATCACAAGGACAGAAAGCAGAATAGATTGCTTTGAAACATCTTTGACTTTGAAAATATTCATGTTTGTGTGTTGATTTGGGTCCAGTATGCTGTCAAGTTTTTCTTGTTTTTTTTTTTTGGAGGGTGATTGGAGCTTTACAATTAAAATTAATTAATATATTATATTCTCTTTATTTCAGAGAATTTGTAGATGCATTCATTAACTTTCCGAAGCCACTCATAGCCCTTGTCAATGGTCCTGCAGTGGGTATAAGTGTGACCACTTTGGGCTTGTGTGATGCAGTGTATTGCTCAGATCGCGTAAGTGTGCTGTAATTTAACTCTTATTAAATATTTAGTCACTAAGTTTTTCTTATTAAATTTTTTTTCAAAAAAGGACCAAGCCTTTGTCATCTTGTTACCAGTATGTACTTCCATAATTATTTTTTGGTAATTAACAGATATCTATACCTAGATTTGGCATTTTTGTCTATTTGGTGATAAACGTCGTAATATAGGAGGGCCATGAAGGAGCCACCTCTGAACCTTCATAGGGAATTTTGTCTATTCACAATTCAAACACATTCTTACACATCAGACAAGTGAAGCATGAGCATAGATTTAGATTTACTTCACTGTGTTGGGTGCGACCCACCACAAACATAAAATCATCATGTGGATGAGACTACAAGATAAAGATGATGAGATATGGGTGGCTTTAGACAGGATGATAGTTGTTTTCGTACCGTAGGTCAACTTCAAACAACAAAATCATGTCATGTTGGCTCACATTTTTAGAAAAGAGAATCATGCCTAAAATCAAAATTACATCACTTTATGTGAATAGGTCTGCAATTGCTGATGTGTGCAGAATATGTCATGCTTTCTTGCCCTTGCCTAACATTTTGTTGTATATTTCCAGTCCACCTTTCATACACCATTCTCATCACTCGGCCAGTCTCCTGAAGCCTGTTCATCCTTTGTCTTCCCTAAAATCATGGGTTACAGCAAGGTAATGTGGTTTATTATATTTTATGATGTATTTTTCAATTCTTTTTGATTTTCCTAGAGTGAGGGTGAAATATTTTTGATCTGAAGACAAAACACCGTATAACTCCCAGCTTGAATAAGACAGTTGTTTCAGCAAGAGAATTTTTAAAACATCATTTCTTTTTCTTTCCTTCTCATTGTGAACAAATAATCTCTATAAGCAGCTTCTCTTCAGCCAATATTTGTTCATATGTATATTGCTTACTGGGCCACAGACATCAGAATGCAAGTTGTGTAATTTGAATAGATGTTAATAGAACACTGAGCTGACTCATGTAGCAAAAGAATTTGTTTATTGTATTTTCTGCTTCATTTTTTCAAAATTTATATAATTATCATGTTTATATAAATTGTGAACATAAGAAATAATTCTTGCCTCTTTCCACTGTAGGCCAGTGAGTTGCTTCTGTTCAACCGAAAAATAACAGCAGAAGAGGCCAGAGAGAGAAATTTGGTTGCCGAAGTTTTTCCTGATGATGTTTTCCAAGTTGAGTCATCAAAGCGCATCGCACAATATGCCAAGTTTCCACCACAGGTTTGTCAAGCATTACATATATCTTTAAACATTAAAACTTCAAAGCATTGTTAGCAAGGTTGAAAATCATGACATTTATTTGGCTATTAGTTTGAAAGTAAAGCAAAATTGAACAGTACGCCAAATTCCCTCTGCAGGGTTGTCAAGTAGTTTAACATCAAACTTCCAAGACTTTGTTAGTAAAGTTCAAAGTAATGATATCTGTTTGGCTATTAATTTGAGATTAATGATCTTGGGGTTGTGCAGTCATGTCCGAGAAAGGTAAATGCACATATTATATCAGTATGTATTGTATGGCAGGATGAAAACAAGACAGTCATTTAGAGGGATACACTCATGGACTGTCTTCTTGATTGGACATGATATATTAACAAGTTTAGTGTGAAATGCAACTCTTGTGATTTTATGATACTACTGCATTGAAATATAGAGTTGACAGTATTGAAGACAGTTTGATTTTCATTATTTCATGATGTTGTATTTGATTATGAGGAGTGCAGAATAACAGCCTGAATCATTAATAGCATGACCTTGTGGTAAATGTAAAAACGTAAAGTTTATTCTGTATAAGAAAGTTACTGAGTACACTCACTCAAAAAAAAAGCCTCTACTGCTCAACTTCCTCACATTGTTTCCTCAGAGTATGCGATTGTCCAAAATTTTGAACCGCAGTTCTGAACTCCAGTTGCTGAAGAATGTCAACAGGGAGGAATGTAAATTGCTGGAGGAAAGATGGCAGTCTAAAGAATGTATCAATGCAATTATGGCCTTCTTTTCTAGGAAATCATAAGTAATGATTAAAATTCACTAGTGTCTTATTTTACTCAGTGTTCTACATTTCATATTCATCAGCTGTTGACAGCAACAAGAGCACTTAAACAAGGAATTTCTCTTACATTTTTTTTTCAAGACATTTGGCAGAACTTATGTTAGTTGCTTCCTCATTGGGGATGAAATGATAAATATGCATGACTCATTTCAAAATACTAGAACTATATGTAAAGATATATGATTATCATGTGGACATTGGATGAACAAAAACAAATACCAGTTAACTATTTCCTGTATGTTCTCACAGAAGCTTTGTTCTTGTAACTGTTTGCAACTGTTTCATTTTGATGAAATGTTTGTTCCCATGGTAACTTGCTTGGTTGTCTACAGTTATGCTCTACTTCATGTAGGAATTTTGTTAATACCTAATGTTATGTATTAGTAGTATTCTTTGCAAGGCAACATTTATGACATTACATCCTGCAAAGTTGAAATTTAAGAGTTTAAGAGACAAAGACAGTCGAAGAAAACAAGATTTCTTCAGTATTTGGGCAGCATTCCATGACTGAATACATTTGTATGTTTGCAGAGTTTGTTCAATCAATATCAGTGGATCGTATGATTATATTATTATTGAAGATCATATGAACTTGTTTAAACAGATCATCAAGTCAAAGTAACATAGTGAGGAGGAGGGGCCATGCCTCAGTAAAGTACTTTTTAGATTACATGTACTGTATTTCCAGAATCTGTAATTCTCTTGCAACCCATAGGCTTCCCTAAATTGGCTATTCTTTACTATCTCTTTAGGAAAGTGTTCTGTTAGTTATAAGCTTTTCCAGCAGCCAGGGGCAGAGAGATTCTTGTCTCAGTACTGGTGTATTCAACTAATTCAAATAGTTTAGCCCTTAATTTGTAATTGGAAAACTGGTGTTTGTTTGTACACATTCTTTAATTTATAATAATAATAATGTATAGCATTTATATAGCGCATATCCATTTAAAATGCTCTGTGCGCTTTACAGAAACAACATGTCAACCACAGAGCAGAATGGAGCTGCCTGCGAAGCGCTCAACATACTGCACTGCTTCTTTCTCTCTCCCTGTCTCGCTCACTCTCTCTCTCTATCTCAGAGCAAATTGTAACGCAGCCTGTTAGGCGCAGTACACAACTCACAACAGTTCACAACTGAATTATTGTATCAAATTGATACTTTGTGAGATTCTTTTCACTTAGAGTGAAAATTATTGTAAATTAAGACTGAAAATTAATTTAAAATTATTGTTATTATAATCTACCTTTTTTTTTTTATGTCAGTAAATGTATCCATGGACCTTTTCATGTATTATGTGTGGAGGTTTATTTATATGGTTGTAATCCCTATGCAGCATTGTGCCACACGAGAATTTATTGTATAAATTGTGACTGACACCATTGATTCACCAAGAGATGGGGGAACCTATACTTTCACATATATAATCAGATCTGTTGTGTCATTGAATTTACTCATTTAAGAATAAGTGATGTGTGTTGGGCATGATAGAGTTGCATATGAAGTTATGTAAGCTAATTGCACACATTAAATACATGAGAAAAATTGTGTAGTTGTTGGATTAGCATGAGAAATGAATGAAATGCACTTCATATTATGAGTAATTTTATTTGTAGAATTTCTCATTGGTTTCCGTGACCAAAGAGCTGAATTTCAGCTCCCAGAAGTTTTAAATTTCATGAACATAGTATACTTATTTGTCAAAGACAATGATGTAGTTTAATGTTGTTTATTCAGTTTAAAATTTAGAGTTAAAAAAAATTTGGACTGGAGACATGTAATACTGAAATCTGAAAGCCCATTTCAAATCAAATCAAGAAATCAGAGATGTTTGACAGGACTTTCAAGTGATTTCTGGCATGTTTGTTTGAGTAGAGAGTGAGTTAGTATGATGTTGTATAGGATTAGTATTGACATTCATATTTCCAAGCCCTCCACTCAAGGCGTTCTCTAAAACCACACACTTACAGTAAAGTAGACTGTGAAAGATTAGGTTCAACTTAATTACTTTTATGATTCTTTTTTGTCAGTATCACAAAAACAAAACAAATAGGAAGACTAAAATATTGAGGTACCGTACAATATTTTATTGATATGAACATGACTTTTTTTTCATAAAGAGCCATTACAAATTGCTGAAACGGGGACAAGAAATTTCCAAAGCATGAATCAATTCCATTGTGTTAAAAAGAATATCAAACTACATGGACCAGTATGAGAATTCAAGATAACAAGGAAACTCATTCATTGAACTGCAAAGTTCTATCTTCAACATCAACAATTTGTCTGAGACACTATTTAAAAAAAGATATTTCCTGAGGAAGAGGAGCACACCGCTCATTTCCACAATTACAAATTCCTTTAAGCTGCCTCAAAATAAAGTTTTGTTGTTGTTTTTTTTTTAATGGCATTCGTTCAAAGCAAAATGGGAAGGTGATCATTACTTTCAATGAAATCCTAGATAAGAATTCTCACTGCCTTTGCATTAAAATTAAATTTTTAAAAAGTGACAAAAAAGTTAGTAAGTATTCTCTTTCAAATAATTTTCAGTTGCATTCTCCAAATTTGACATGCACAATTGTGAATATCAGAGCCGTGAAAGAAAAAGTCCTTTTTAAATAAATTCTTTGTGAATACTTCAAAATTGATCTTAAGCGGTTTCAGTAGATTCTTTGCAACTGCATGGTAACATAAATTGTTATTTATTCAATATTCATTGCCGAACAAACAAAAATAAAATAAAAACTAACAACACAAAATAAACACTCTCATCTGAACACGACATCTATCCCAAGTTAAAACAAAGCCCTAGGTTGAGTTGACATACATAAATTACAGACTGAAGCTATCACAAACCACATACAACTCGCACCATCAACAACTCAAATACATACCACAAAATTATACGTCACCCACAACAACCAAAACACTCACAGATCTGGTAGTCACGCCGACACAGACAACAACCGTAAACGCAGATGCCCACGTTTCACAACGAAAGACCTTTCCTATCGCAGCCATCTCTTAAACCATCTATACTATATACATGTACATGCAAACCTGAACCCTCAGTGAACACTGATCAAGAATTAAACCACAGCCAGATTTTGCAATTTGAGAGTCACATCCTAAATCGCATTGCAAAACTTTTGTTGGGGAACATGATTATTCATAAGATAAGAAGAAACAATGCTTTCACGAACACTGGCCATATACATGTAGAACATGAAGCCCTATTAACCATGACTGATGGAGGAGTGAATAAACATGAACAGTGATTCGTAGATTGATCTAAAACCAGGAATTTACAACTTCCCAATTCTAAATTCTAGGAACTCCACCCAGATTTTAGGCTATTTTTCTCCAGTTTTCCCAGTCAATGCCTCCACTCCCTACCCCCAAAGCACCAACACAATCTGGTACAGTCCATTTGGGCCCAGCCAAACTAGCATTTGGGAAGCGCTGCATCTGTCCCTTCACACAGCTACATTCAACAGCATCAGCCATAATTTTGACAATTACGGGGAAATTAGAAATAATATAATAATAATATATTGCATTTATATAGCGCTCAACCCCGTCGATGACAAGCTCTGGGCGCTTTAACAAACTCTTACACACACACACACACACGCATACACAAAAGAAATTCAAAAATATTTACTATTGTTGCTGCCGAAAAACACCTAACCTAGTTTGTCTGAAAGAAATGGGTCTTCAGATGGCGTTTGAAAGAACCAATGTCATTAATTTCCCTGGTTGTCTTTGGAAGAGTGTTCCAGATGGTAGGGCCAAGAAATGAAAAGGACTTTTCTCCTACAGTGGACAGATTCATTTTAGGTACTTCCAATTTTGTAGTGTCAGATGATGATCTTAGTTGACGAGATGGAACATAGTAATCAGTTAAATCAACTAGGTACGATGGAGCAGTATTATTGACACATTTGTGACAAATGGATGACAATTTGTACATTATTCTTTTCTCGACTGGCAGCCAGTGCAAACTCTGCAGAAGTGGCAGTGCTGAATCTCTTTTCTTTTTCTTCAAAACAAGTCTCGCTGCATTGTTTTGAGCAATTTGGAGTTTTCTAATATTTTTTTGTGAAATTCCAGCCAAAAGGGAGTTGCAATAGTCAAGCTTTGAAAGTACAAAAGAATTTACTAAAACAGCCGCAGTTTCAGTTGAAATAAGATGTCTGATTTTACCAATTTTCCAGATTTCCATGTATAGAATACGAATGAGGTGACTAACCTGAGATGACATAGAAAGATTTGAATCAATGTAAACCCCTAGGTTTTTTACTTTTTTTGAAATTTCTATTGAATTAGTGCCAATTATCATCTCAGTTCTGTCCACTTCTTGCAGAACCCACTCACGGCCTAATAAAATAACCTCAGTTTTATCCTCATTTAGTGCCAGTTTGTTTTGGTTCATCCAGCTTTTAATTTCTGTTATACAGTTTCCAGCCTGCTGCAGAAGGCTGTCAACATCGCATGGCAAGGCAGAACTGTAGAGCTGGGTATCATCAGCATAGAAATGATATTGTAAATTAAATTTCTTTATTTCATGTACAAGTGGAATAGTATAGATAGTAAACAAAATAGGACCAAGCACTGAGCCTTGTGGTACGCCATACTGAAGCGCATAAGAAAAAGATCTTATTTTGTTGGTTATAACAAATTGGTGGCGATTTGACAGGTAAGATTCGACCCATTTAAGGGCGACCCCTCTGATTCCAAACGATGTTTCTAGCCTTCTGAGCAGGATTTCGTGATCGATGGTGTCGAACGCTGCTGATAGATCCAACAAATTTAGCAGAGTAATATTTCCAGGATCTGCCTTTACTAATATGTCATTCATGATTCTTAATAGTGCAGTTTCAGTACTGTGGTTACTTCTGTAAGCAGATTGAAATGGTTCCAACAGGTCATTATTTCTCAAATGACACATTAGTTGTAATATCACCTTTTCAAGGATTTTTGAAAGAAAAGGAAGGTTTGAGACGGGTCTATAATTTTTCAACATGTTTTGATCAAGAGTCGTTTTTTTCACTTAGAAGTGATTAAATTTTTCCTTGTGTCTTCATGTACACCATGTTAGTAGCTTTAACAATTTCAAAGTCCTTTCATTCAGGCTACATTCATGTAATTATATCCATAGCAACCAAACTCCTCATCTGTTTGTTCCAATGGCAAATTATCTACAAACATACACACAAAAAGTTGCAACATTTTTGCCATATAGCATGAGATTGCGGAGATGATTAAAAGAGCTACAATTCACTTTCTTGCAAACTTCATGTTAAAGAAATAATGCCAGTGGCAGAAATACAAAAAGGATGCAGATTTCAGTTCTCTATCATACACTACATAGATATCTGGAAATGTAGTGTACGGTGTTAGTATAAGAAATTAGCTCCTGATTTAACTAAATGTGCCAGAATCAAAATCATGACTAATGAGATCCTGATCTGGAAAGTAGAACTGCAATGATCCAGCCACTTTAATAATCAATCCAGCCCGCCCACCAAAATATTTTCTGGAATAACCTGAATATCCAACCCCAGCTTGAAAATCAGATCTCGCCCAAATCCAGCAAAGTAATTATATATAATGCAAATTTGATTTGCAACCCCCATAATTGTTCTAGTGTCTGAAATAAGGACACTGCCATCTACTGTTTCTCAAGCATGGCTTTCTAAACAGTCCATGACAAATGTTCAAATTACATAAACATCAGTATTATATTAATCCTTGCATAGGGCCCAGCAATTTTATCACTCACCATTGCAATATTTCAGTTATTGTAAAAAAATACCAAGAAATCTTTAAAAATATTATGAAGAGAATCCATAGCACTGAAGCACTTTCTGCATACATATATCCTTGATTGTTCATGCAACACATACAAAACAGAAGAAGACAAAAAAAAAAGGACTAAAGCAAACCAAACAACAATGAACAAATTCATACATTTAAGAGAGAAACTTTTTCACTTCCACTTCGTCTTAGATAAGCATTTTCCACTTTGCATGAAGAACTAAACTGCACGCATGCAACAAGTCATCTTGTGCAGATAAGATTACAAAGACAAAAAAAAAAAATGTACTTGATAATCTAAATCTCAGGTGGAGCGGCAAATTTAGATACAAGCATAGTCAGCCTTAAGTCATAAACCCCATCCTTGAGGAGCTATTGCAGAGATTCCCTTCCCTATACGGTCATCACTTCAATAATCCTGCCATGCAACAAGAAGTCTTTAAAACATTAAAATCAATTTACACAGCTAAGGGCATTGTTATTGCATGGTAGAATCTAGCAGTGAATGCATTTTGTCAGCACAGAATGACAGGTGATTTTCAGGCTGCATGCTTGTAAGGACATCATAGCCTGATCGCTGATCTACATGTTGTAAGGATACCATAGCCTGATCAAGTAACTACATGCACACTGTAGCATGAACCATGAGCTGTACTTTTTTCAATAAGAAACATACATTTCTTTCACAAATTTCAAACATAGGCATTCACTCCACAGAACTGCAAAGAATGTGACACTGAAATACACTTTGTTGACCATCTTATGTACTGGCACTGGCATAGCAAGGACTGTAGTAGTTTGGAGTTATGAATACCTTATTACAGCTGGTGGTGACATCTTGGTCTAAATTTTCACAGTGATGTTATTGATATCCTTAATAGTTCTGAAATTATAAGGAGAAATGTCTTTGCCAAATCCAAGACTAGCAAAAGAAACCAAAGTAAGAAAATCAGTGATATTCCAGTACATGAGATGGACAATGACTTAATGCAATCTGGGTTTAAACCCAATTCATATGTAGTTCACCACATTAAACTTGGTACATGTATTTATAACAGCCGACATAATACAATCACATTATTACTGATTCCATCAAAATTAACGAAAGTCCGATACTGTTTTCAAGTCATTATTTTTCTAACAAAGATTTCTTTATATAAAAAAAATGGCACTTCTCAGTTTTGCATCAATGTAACAATGTCACAAAACCACCATACTCTGCCTGCACTTCAGTGAGCTACAACAGAATTGGGATTTACATAATCAACAGGACCAATTTGCAATAAAGAGGTTATGGAGAATTGCTTTGTCTTCACTCGAAGAGTAAAAAAAAAAAAAGTTTATGCAATACTGGGGCATGGCACAGGAAGAAAAATCTTTGGAACAAATATATTTGGAAAAACGTTCCATATGGAGCAATTTGCCAGGACTTCTGAATCAATTATCCATGACATAATGAAATCAGCAAACCCAAAACTGATATTATAACATCTTTCTCCAGCACACAGGAATTTTAAAGGCAAAAAAACCCCAAAAATCAAGAAGTTTTAATTAATGATTTTACACTAGAAGATTCTCATCATCATTTAACTTGGAAGTGTTTTTTTCAAAATGTTCAAAACTTAAACCAGACCCCCAAGACCCAACAAGGTTTTCTTTGTTCTAGGAAAAATTATTTGCAAAAACACCCAGTTTCAGTGGGGAACACCATCTCCCAGAGGTATCTTCACAGTTTAGAGACCTCAAACATGTACTTTCAACTCAAGACTTTCTTTAGAATTCTGATGAATATTTTTTTATTTACATGTGCGGCAAACATTTTGTATCTCATTACAACAGAGTTATCTACGGTCAAAAGAAGTTGGTGAATCATGCCAAGCAATGGCCCTTAATATTATTTTGATATGCAAGGGCATTTTGGTTATTCTTGCATGGCATGGTAAGTTACTGACTTTTCCACTTCAAGTCCATTAAAATCTTTGTGGAGCTTTAGATGTGTCATTTCTCATTTACTTCATAACTTGCAGAGATTCAGACACATGATTGGTGACATAGTAAATGAGAAGATTTATACACAATACTAGTCAATTTGCCACAGAATTAGGGTAGCTGCTTTAAACAGTTTCAATTACACACTCCAAGACAATCACTCTCATCTCTACAAACACAGCACATACTGACAAGAATGCAAAATTTGCTTCAAGGTCTCTAACTCAGGCATCCAGTTTTCAGAAACAAGAGGGAATCACAATCTGCTTTATCAAATATAATGTCAGGGCAATTTTCCTCATTCTGTAATTTTCAGGAAACCTTAACAGTTACTCACCATAAAACTGCTGTTTTAATCCCACTAGTAATGTACATTGCCAAAGAGACCAACAGATTCCCACAGATCACAAGAAAAATTAACTATCATCATTATGTTCCACTTAAAATTTTATTTGATGCCAGTCAGTCTACAGCATCTAGTCAACATACAATAATAAGGTAAGTAAGAGCCCTGACGCAGTGGCTTCGATTTCATTTCGTTTTCAGCAGTTTTGCCGAATCATGTCATTCTTTTCTTGCCAAAAAGTCGAGAAAAGTGTCAAATACCTTCACAATACCAGGGCTGCCAACCCCTCTCCACAGTTTTTAGTAATGACCATGAAGAAAATTAGTAATATGTAAAAAAAATTAGTAAAAGTACTCATCTTACCGGATGGCGATAATTTAGTATTAAAATCTACAGAGACATTAAAAATGGACAATGTTTTTAAAGGAGGAGAAGTTGCTTACTTTAACACCACTGAAAACTACTATTACTTTACTTCAGATTGCCCTTCATTTTGTCATAGTGGGGCCAAAGTAAGCAACTCCTTCCTGTATGAATTGTTTTTTTTAAATAAACTTTTAAAATAAATTTGTTGAGATATAATACTCGCCCGGTCGCACTAGTTACAAAGAAATAAGAGTTAAAATCTCGATTATTTAAACAAACTTTGATATCGAATCATATATCGGGTAGTTGACTTTTAGTACTCGCGATGGCGGTGCTGGCAGTGCCAGCGACGCTTGGAAAAAGTAGCCAAAAAATATTTATTTTAGGCCAAATTACCGGTTGACCGAAAAATAGTAATAAATCGCCTTCCGATCGTAATTTCGTAATGGAGGTTAGAAATAGTAATGATTACGAAAAAATCGTGGTGGTTGGTAGCCCTGCAATACCTTTGAGAGCTCACAGTACTTCCACTTTTGTCATATTTCACTTTCTAATAATTTCTATTGAGACTCATGTCTTTTGGCATATGTCAAAAGCAACACAAAACCAAAGCCACTGTGTCTGGGCTCTAACACTATATGTTGTGAAATGGATGTCATTTACCGATGTATAAGATTCCTATTTATATCACTTGGGATGATTTGGATACAAAGTTAAATGTGATGCATAAATGTTCATATTAACCATTCATCCATATCCCTTCTTTCCATATCAAGGGATGGGCAAATGATAAACAGCTGTGCCCCCCCCCCCCCCCCAAATCAAATACCCAGTCATTTTCAGGCATTCCATTTACATTATATACACGAGCTGGCTTCCCCGTTCTACGAACGGGGTGGATGACATGCAGGGACATTATACACACACACACAACTGTCATTCAGTACCCCCATGACATTTTTCTTACCTTGACTTATTAGACACGTTCTAGGAGAAAAGCAGGTACGATTGCTCTTCCTAGGCATTGTGCAACATTTATCTGGTCTATCACATGTTGCCACTGTTATTTACTAAATTTTATAGAGTAGATCTAACTTCTGAATAACACCACTGCACGCCTCACATTCACGTGCAACCAAGTTTACTTGAAAAAAAGCTAACACCACTGACACGTGCAAGAAGTGATACAATCTCACCCACATTCAGATTTCCTGCCTTTTAGAGAAAGATGACTTGAAAAAAAGCCAAATTTTAATTTAACAGAGGCCAAAAATAAGCCATACAGTTTCTTTTGTAGGCCATTATAAAATTCTTTTCCTGAAGGTAGGAAAGTCTATTTTTCACAAACTTAAATTTGAAAATAAGCTATGCTGGTTATTCTGCTGTCAAACAAAAAGTCGAAAGGTAGAACAAACATTACTTATATCACAATTTTTGCAGACCAAACTTAATTATGTGGAGGCCAATATTTTTCTTTTGGGGTGAAAAATATGCTAACTTGGCAAGTAATGAAATAAATTACTGTCCCGGGCAAAATGGCTTAAAAATAGGTTCGGTGAGTTCATGGTGAGAATTTCTATTCGCGATAAAAGCATCAAAATATGATATTTTACCAAGCATAAAATTCGTTTCTCATTAGCATCCTGCACTTTTCCACTGGTCAACTAATCTAATGCATATTTTTGCATAATTTTTTGTTGTTTCTGTGGATCAGTAAGTGTGTCAACAGTTAGAGCCCTAGCTCCATTATAGTATGATTTAAAAAAAAAAAAAAACCCACTTGCTTCTATAACTTGTTTGACGTATGTGGCACTTCTTTAGCCTGATGTATGGGTTAAAAAAAAACAACAACCATAAAGTTACCTTAGGTGTTCAGTTTTCCAACATTACCTCTTGTTAACCTGATTTCAATTTATTCATTTCCATAACCTGGTTTAAATTTATTTATTTCCCCATAACGACCTCCAGTCATATGGTGAGTGTTCTACAGGGACACATTCTTTTATCTCATGAACTGATGACACCCCTCTTTTCAACAAGTTTGATATCCCCGCTGCATTAGCAAAGGGAGATGATAAGAGTTTCATGTACACATAATGTATGTAAGAAATAGTGATATTTATGGCTGAAAGCACAAGGCTGCATCGTCTAATTTAACAAACTACAGGCTAATGTATGGTCAATGCAAGAGATGTATTTTCTTTTTGAAATGATGTTGAGGATGACAATGAAACTGTACATGTACTTTGTTTATAGATATAATAAATTAAAATTCTATTCACAGATTACATGAGCTGCTTCAGTTGAAACTTGATTCAAGTGAAGATCAAAAACAGTGCATATCTTAGTGTTATTGACCTTATGAATTACAATATTCTTTAGGCTTTACACACATGGGATGGGGAGCTCAAAACAAGATTATCTCAACTTAAATGTCTACACTGTTAAAAATAAAAAATTCACAAGCTTGATGAAGTTATTGATAACTGAATTTAAGGTTCACTTAACACTTATTCTCCCATACCGCTTGCTTCCGCTCCCGACTCCCATACCGCTCACATTATCAAGCAACTTTCAAAGTTCAACATGCTTATGTGTCACTTAAACGTTAAAATGCAAAAATGCAAAAAACCGGAAGTACAAATATAAAATATTTTGTTTTGTGGGTTTCAGCAGCAGAATTGAGTTTATCGACGATGTTTCATTGTTTACATCTTGAGCGTGTTCACAGCTGATTCAGAACGAAATGGCGGCAGAAGGGCATTCATTTTATGCTGTCTCTCATTGCCAGCAGTTATGAAGAGGACTCTAGCTCTGAATTTTCATTTATTGATGAACCAGTAGAAGTTTGAGGAGCTTCTGATGGAGATTCATTGGATAGTGATGATTCTTTCAACAATCTAAATGCATGGCATGTTCAATGAGGGATGGTGAAGGAGGCACGGACTGACAACCTAGAAGAGGAAAATTTGTCCTTTACACATCATCTGCAGGAACAACACAGCTTTAACTCCTAGATGGTAATCCAACTGATTCCTTTTTGTGTTTCATTCAAAACGGAGTTTTTGGACACCATGGTTCTGGAAACAACCAATGTGGTACATTGAAACCACTGAAAAGTCACAACTGGTCTGACCAAAAGGTCCCACAGATGAAAGTATATCATGCTTTCATCTTTTTCTATGGAATTGTAGGAATGAACAATATGGATATTACTGGAGCTAAGATGATAAAACACACGAGATTTAATGTGGTGAACCTTATTTCTTTTACACAAGTTGGATTAATACAGTTCATGTGGGTAGCATTTAAAAAAAAACAAATTTTGTGTCTAAAAATTTGAAGAAAAAAAAATTAAATCAAGATTTATGTGCTTGAAATTGTGTTTCAAATAAAGTTCATCCTTTTCTACCGATACTGTGAAAATTTCATGTTTTTTAGTGGGAAAGATTTTTTTAAATGAATTTCTCTGTGTCCTCACTGTTGTCTCTCACATTTGCTGGGAAAGAATTCGGGAATCAGGGGAAAGCAGAATTTCCAGTATGGGAGAATAAGTGTTAAAGTATTTTAAGGTAAAAATATCATTTCTGTTCATTTTCAGATAACACAATCATCTCATCTCATGCCCATAACTCTTGAGGGCAGTAGGAGCACTGCATGTTGGAATGCCGCACCACAATATCTGTCTACAGTGTAAACTTCCACTGAATGTTACTTAAACTTGTTTCAAGCTCCACATCCCACGATTTCACAACATCATTATAAATTGCTTATAATTTCATAGATGGAAGAACACATCTTTACAGGCCCCTCCATGTGTCATTTGCTTCATGTGCACATAAGTTTACAACAAAACTGACATCTCCACAGGCACTAACCAATTCAAACTGCCTTTGTTCCACCGGCTTTCAAAACAATTTACATAACTAAAAACTTCAGGTGGCAGGCAAGTTATTTTCAGGCAATAAATATTTACAAGAACTAAAAACTGATCAGTCACTGACAGTACATTCCATGTTTTTGTTTTTTCCCTTCTTCTTCTTCCTCTTTTTTTGGATACCAAATAGCATTACATGACTTTTGCTTTTCCACTGGCTCTGTACCATTCTGAGATAATTACCAAGACAAGAATGTCTTCAACTTCAAACAAAATGCTCTCCTTTTTTTTCTTTACAATATTGCAAAAACATGTGAAATGAAATAGTACCCTGATCTCAACAGCAGTGCCATTAAGTCCCACAGTCAAGACCACTGACTGATTCTCTGATGGTCAATCACATTTCCTAAAGACTGATTCATACACCTGATAAATCACAGAAAACAAAACAATTTACAATCTGATCCCTGCTTGAGATTGGAAAGACCTATTTTCATCAATGAAGTCTAACTGGCTTAGCCACAATGTTCTTCACCTTATCTCCATGCTAAAGGCTAAAATTAGAGTCCTAGGTTTTTGTGACCCATGTACAATTGTCCTGTCTCAAATAATAATGAAATATCTATTCACATCCTACAGATTTAGTGAACAGTGAGTTCTTTAAGGTGTGCATAATTTCCCCCAAACAAAATGACAGTAATAATAAAAATAATTGGCAAGCATCGCTTCTGGTGTTACCAGAGCCCCACAGCAGACGACTACTTCATGTAACTGACAAGTCTCTTAGAGGTAGTATCATTATGGCTGTTCTAAGAACAAACCTATGGTTCACCACTGCGGATACTGCTAGACACATTTAAAGCTGTTCCAAGTTAAATGACCACAAGTGGAAGATAACTGATATGATTTCAGTCTGAAAAGCAGCATGCTCCTGGTGCCAGATTGCCGTTTTCCTGGATCTATAGTAAGACGTGTCAGAGGCGCCTGGGTTTTAGTCTATGTCATCAATGTCTTCCATGTTGATGGTGTCGTCTATCAGCTCAGGGAACAGCTCATCTCGAGGATTGTATTCAATCAGTTCTGTGCCTGCTCATCACATGGAGACACAAGAACAATTTTCTTCTTTAAAAAAAGGCACACAGGTACAGTTGTTTCTATATTACATGTTTTATAAATAACTGAACTTGAGCATGGGAAAAACAGGCCAGCTGATTGAGTTTCACAGAGACAATGATAATGCTTTTCCCCTCTGCATGACATCAATAACTAATTTGGATCTTCTTCCTCTGTTCCCTAACCATTTTTTTTTTGTAGTCAAAAAAAAAAGAACCGAAACAAAAAAAAAAGGAGGGGAGAAATAAGAAGTCTCTAAAATTCAATCAGAACTTGTATACATTTTAAAATGAAGAGGCTGATTCCAGGCCACTTTTGACGATGTTGATGACTCTGATCTGGCTCATTAAACACATACTCAGATCCATTCAGCACTACATTCTGAGATTATTCACATAAGAAACTGCAGCTGTCATTATTTAACACAAACAACTGCTGGGCGGTCAAGATTCCTCTTTCTTCAGGCTAATCTTTACAGAATAGTTCAACCACCCCAGAAAATGGATCAATAAAACCAACATGTCGCTAGAGACAAGATTTTTCTTTTCAAGAACACAATGCAGTCCATATAGTTATTAAAAACTTTTTATGCATATCTAAAGATCTGAAAAATTTTGCTACATGTAAAAGTGTGCATTAATTAAAGAGTAAACAGATAAAAAGAAGCAAGTGTGTTACAAAGGAGAGATATGAAAATGTTTAACATGTTAAAAAAAGAAACAAATTAATTGCCATTTACCTTACTAGTATTCTTATATTCTTATATTTGCCCAGAAAACCATGCTGACACCAGTAAGCAAAACATATGGGTGCACATGCTATTGCATTTTCTTTAAAAAAAAATAAAATATTTCTCTGCCTGAATACTGTTTCATAAATGGCACTTCGGGGTCTAGAAGATTAGGGTGATGTGCAAGATAAAGGAGATTTTCAGGACAATGTAAGACACCTAGCGAAATAATATCTGTTGGTCACACCTGTAATATTTCCCTGGTCAGTACCTGATATGCCTGCCTCGTCCCTGTCCTGATGTTCATCTCTCAGATCATCAAAATCCTGTGGGATTATATATTGAGTTAGCTCAGAAATTATCACAAGACAATGTCTTCACCTAAAATTTGCAAAAAATGACTTTTTCCTGTATACTGTGAGAAAGACAGGCAAAAAGCACATTTTCGAGGGCTATTGATTTTCAGCTAACTACCCTTTCCCGTGAAAAACTCTGCGCTAGGAAAATCTTGTCTTTACATGACTGCAAAAATAAACCCTCACAGACACTATGACAATGAATATTAAGCAAACTCTCAGATCAATTTTAAGAAGACTGGCAGAATATTTTACGTTATGTTGCACTTGACATCTAATAACGACAAGTAATTTTCTGAACAATTTAACATCATAATTCAAGGAATGCTGATTTTTAACAAACTACATACAAAAAATGACAATGGAACATGACCTTATGGCCTCCTGAGGAATAGTGATAAAAATAATTAATTAATGACTTCAAAGGGAGAAATGAAACTGTGATTTACCTGTTAACCAAGTGTTCTATTTGTTGGCAGCAGCAATCACTACTGAGATAAATATTGGCTACATAGATATTCTTGCCAAGCTCATAGACTATGCGAAATAAAACACATATCTATGGGTGGGAATTGGAAAATCTTCAATCATAGGGCTGAAAATGGACCGAAACTGCTTGACAGGCCTGAACCGGGTTGTAAACTTGCATATTTTGTATTTTTGTGGATACATGATGATATCTGAATATACACAGACTCAGAGCATATAAAAAGCTTGATAAAGCTGAGGTCAGCCCCAAAGAAGACTATTCCCACTTATCATATTGATGATTTTCATTTTCTTACCAACATATATATATATATATATATAACATTCAAGCCCACTTGCTGCTGTAAGACCTTGTAACATGCCGAGTCAGCACCAATTTTATATAATCCTATAATCACCAGCCTGATCTGTCAAAGTGGATCTAGATTACGTCATTAAAAAAAATGACATTAGCCATTTGGAAAATATTCATACCTTTTCAGGAATAACTGGCCAGGGATTGGAGGAGTCAAAGAGCTGGGAGAGTTAAAGAAACCAAATCAACAGGATTAATAAAAAATAAAACAAGATTTTCATGAGTCATAAAATGTGCAATATGATGAACTGCTAAACATCGTAAACAATGTGTCAGATGAGTTGGTTTCAAGTCGCGTTAGAACTAAACAGCTGCCAGAAAATGAACAAGAGTTATCATATACCCTTTTCATGCCATGATGTGAGGATGGGTGGTAACAATAATTTTACTGCACTGTTACTGTCAACAACAAAACAATTAAACAGTAAATTCTTTAACCCTATTTTACATTCGGCTGGTGAATGTTATGATGAAAAGAGTGAGTGTCTGGGGTCTGTCAGATCCCAAGTGTAAAACAGATTTTAAAAAGAATTCCTTTACTTCAAATGAGTTGGATGATTTGTGCTGGCAGATTAAACTCTGGAAAGCATGTGTTAATCATGAACTCTTATCAGTGACATTCAATTGGAATACAAACATAACAATGGTCTCATGCACAAAAGCCTCTGAGATTATCTTAAAGGGTTTAAGAAAAACATTTTCCAACTACGCTGCCCACAAACTGGAGAGTTCAACTGCTGGCAAAAACGTGCACCAGTGAATTTACAATGAACACCAGTGTGTTCTTACGATTGAAATGGCTGAAAATGTTGCAATAGTAATTTTTGTAGTGTTGTACATTATGTGCTTGCATTTGCATGGCCATTCCAACTGCTTCACTGAACAAATGGAAGTCATTGGGGAATTGAAGTTGAGAGAATGACTTTTTTGCTTCAAGACAGTTTATTACTTTAAAAAGAAAAAAGAAATTAACAAAGTTGAAAGTTAGAAAAAGAATCAAATTCAATACTGTTTTCTGCAACTTACAAGAGTATAATTTTCATCCAACCAGGACTTTAGCTAACAAAATAAAGAGTTGTGAAAATGAGAACTGTTTGCCAACATTCCTGACCACGCTCAAGAACAGATGGCCTCCCATGCAGAGCTCTAAACAACTTCCAACCATACTAAATATACAGTTGAAATGAAAAAGTAAGAAATTAAAGTCTTTATGGGATGATGGAAAATTCAAAGTGCATGCTTGGGTAGGCTGTCATATCAAAACCAAAAACATTGTATCATTCTTAAAAAGGTTTTGGTTATTCTGACCTCTCCAAAATACATTTTACAAGTTATCTTCAACTGTTTTCAACTCTTGTCTCAGACCTGATATCACTGAAGCCATCAGTATGACATTATCTAGCTTTATATACATGAAGAGCTGGCCATAGAATGGCACCACACAGAACTAGAGTTTAAGCATCTCATCATCAACCCAAGAGAACTATAAATCTACAAACAAGTACAACACCATGAAAAAAATGCATGTTTTACCCTCAGGTGCAAATCAAATATTGCTTTATTGCGAACAACCATAACGGCATCCATCTCACATACTGGTGTATCGAGTTATGGTTACCTTGTCATTGCTCATGGAAAGCTCCATATTCTCACAGTGACATGTTTGAAATCTTTAATAGTTTTAAAGTTATAAAAAGAAACATTTTTGTGACATGCTTGTTAGTTCATAACAAATTTCATCTCCTACAAACTTTGAAACACTCTCCTGTGAAACAGAAAAATTGTCCACACACTAGTAAGATGAACAGCGGTATGTTTGCCTCAGAAATATCTATAAGAAAGAGCTTTTGCTCCCCTCCCCGCCAAACAAGAATAATTCAACAAGTGAACAAAGAGAACGCGAACACAATTACTGAATTCAATTCGCTCCTCTTACAAAACGTTTTTCCTTAACTGCAAAGATGTCTTTCAGGAACGAAGCACCCTTCTAAAAGAACAATATTGTGCACAATCATATATCCAGCATTACCATCCATCCAATATTCTGTCTTGTTTTCACTTTTCATGCTGTGATGTGAGGATGGGTGCTAACAATAATTTTACTGCACTGTCTCTGTCAACAACAAAACAGTCATACACATGCATTCATAACCACAAACCATATCTTCTTGACCTGGGTTTATGAAAAGAAAACTCCTACCCATGCAGCTTTTTCCTCAAATCAACTAACACTCGAATTTTCTCATGTCATTTATGATAATGTGTCTGAAAATTGATTGAGTTTTTTTTTCTAAAATGAACTTGGAAATGTTCACTGGTTCTTTATTATATTTGGTATTAAACTTGGTAAGCACTTTTCAATGGGTACCACTCCCTGAGGCGTGTGTGAATCCCACTAGACATGACCAGAGATTTATCAATCCTTGACACTTGCCTAAAACAAAATACAGTAGACAACGGTTAAACCGAAATCGGTGGGACCATGGGTTTGTTTTCGGTTCAGAAAGAGTTTTGCTTTAGGGATAGGAGGCTTGAAAAATGCCAGTTTCAAGAGAGGTAGCCCAAATCATTATTGAAGAGGATAAAATAAGTGCATTTAAGCGAAAGAGACTAACACAATCTCCGTTGCTGTGTTTTTATCAGAGAATGACAATGGGCTATTGCTCAGGCCTAGGGACACATGGAGCATGGATATGTGGGCGAATGTGGGCTAACTGTCAGAGTCGAGAGACATGAGTGTGGACAGACAGTACGGAATTGCTGTCCTGCTGATCTCGCTACCGTTACTGCACATGATGCCATGGACTGCGCTGACCGCAGACTCTAGTAGACCGTATCGTCTTTACCATGTCAAACATTTCACATGAAAGGTCGTCCGCGATGCGCCTAACGTCTTGCCTGCTGCCGTCTGATTTCAGACCAGGGACTATGGCCTCCCTCCCTCTCCCCCTATCCCTGCAGTGCTGCCACTCCCATGTAGGCCAATACGGCCTGGCAGAATAAAGCATGCTCTGCTCGGGATTTTTTTCGGTGGTGGTGGAGGGGGGGCACCCATGGATGGTACAGTAACTTGAGTCGGCCTATGAACTTCCTTTTTTGGTTTAGCAGTAGGGCTATTTCGGTTTACCGCTGGTTTGTTAACAAAGACAAAGAGGAAAAAATCGGGGATTCCTCTTTTCTTTCGGTTTACAGCTATTTATTTTCGGTTTAACCATTCTCCACTGTATTGTGACTGTACAAAATGCCGTTTTATTGTTTGCTCGAAGCAAATCTGGCCCATCCTGGCAATCTGGAGTTTAATGTAATGTCAGTGTTGTTCACACAGGAAATGAGTACAGTGACATCTTTTGACACCAAATAACAAACTTTTTCCTTTGTATGAAGTTAAGCAAAAGGTGGAACTGGTAGACTTGAAAAGCAAAAAATGTCCAACCATTTTGCATATCTTTGAACTACTTATAGTACTGTGTTTAATAATGCTTCAAGATGTTTTATTGGATCTCAGCACTTGAAGCCAGAAATTTCAGTCATCCAAGAGCAGCAAATCCAGAAATTTAGCTAATGCCACACAAATAGTACCTGTGCTTTTCCACATCCATTTCCAAACCCTAAAAATACACAGATATTCAAATCAAATTAACTTCAGCTGTACAAAGACTTATATTTTGCAATTTTTAAGGCTACTTTTATCTCTATAAATCACTTACATCCATGAGAAAGGCTGGATCCACTTTATACTGTTCCTGTAGGATTCCTTTCAGCCCATCCAGATCAGATGACAACAGATCCAATTGATCAGAACTAGAAAGAGATAATTTTGTAAACATTAAAATGAGGAATAAATAATATCTATATGTGATCATGTCATCTCTTCATGATTTCTTAATAGATTGCGGGGTCCCACTGACAATATATTTGTCGCGTAAAACTGAGGCACACTAAGGCCTTAGGGATGGGAGGTATGACAGTCTTGTGTGATGCGACATATGTGTATGTGTGAACTAAAGGTGAACATCAGTACAATTAGCATGTTTACCTGATACTGAAGTCATCGCTGTCTCTGGAAGCCGCTACTGCCAAGGACGCGTCTGAACTGCCTGCTCCAATGTCCCCTTGACCAGAAAAGTTTAAGTCTGAATTGGCCTTTACAAGATTGTTCAGGGAAGCTGTCTGAGCAGCCGACATGGAATTAGTGCTTGAAGCTGATGCTTTCGGCAGGGTTGAGACTCGTTTTACAGGACTAACACCAGAATCTGATGACACTGTGGCTGCAGCAGCGCTACTTTTCCTTTTACGCTGTAAGAATGATATAAAGGCATTTAAACTCTCTACATGATGAAGGACACTGCTAAAAGAATGGCTAGATCAAAAGTTTTGCTTTTAACATTTGCAAGACAAATTCACCACATTTGCAAGGTCACTTTGTAAAATATTGCATCAAAATACTATTGGCATCCAGTGATGTCACACAGTGAAATACGACTGATATTGCAGTAGACAATTTTTTGTTTACATTCAGAAACTCTTAACAAACCTTATGAAATTTTGCATAAAATCTGCTCTTCCAATGACCCAGTCTAACACTCTAACAGTACAGATATTGATGTTTACCCATAATCTGAACCCATTAACCCTCGTGGTGATGCACAAATCTGCTTCCAGTGGTCCTTCAGTTGATAGGCCTGCACAAGCTCCAGGAATACCCCACAACTCAAGTACTAAATATAAAAAACTATGTCACAAACCACGATAAAATGGGCTTAGCAACTGGGGCCTGTGAAGAGAGGACCATGATATCGCTGTCTTATGACTAGTAAACAGGGAGAAAAATTAACGCGACATCGTGGCCCAAACAAAGTGCAAGGGTTAAGCAATTATTTTACATAAATTTGCACAATGACCTATTTATTGTTGGACTAAAACAGATTGAAGACAACATGGTTTCCACTGTAACTCTTTCACTTGCTGTGCACCAGAATTTAAATTAAACTAATTTTGCTCTTCTTTGCAAGTTCACAATTTTCGTATTCCAAATTGAAGGGTAACCTTTCAACACTCTTGACTAGCTTTCTGTACAATTTTGATGAGGAAGATAAGAAATTCACTTCTCTCTCATGTCAATTTTGTCAGCTTTAAAATCATAGCCAGGAATTGGGAAATCCTCAAGAGGCTGAAAATGGACCAAAAACCGCTGAACGGGCTATGAACTTGCATATTTCCTATTTTAATGAATGCATGATGATACATAATAAATACAGGCAAAAATCCCTGCAGGGAGGATAATTCCCGCCAATGAAAATGGCTGGCAGCTTGAAAAATTTGGACAGCAGTTTCCTTTAAAGTAAAAGATATTCTACTTGCAATTTATCAAGTCCAACGGTCATCTAGCCATTTATCATATTCATCAAAACCTCTTCAACTTCAGAAGTCATGAAGATCATCCAATAAAACACCATGTCATATATTCCACATTCACATCTTCCCTACCTTATTCTGAGCTGCAGCATTACCCTGCTGAGGTGAGGTGGTCACAACTGGGACTGTGTTTGAACTGGAAGACACATCAAGACCAAAGTTGAGAGCATCCTCTAAAGAAGGAGCCTCTTCTATTTTTGGGGACATGAGAAAATTGGGGGCTGATTCTCTCTGCTGTCCAACTGCTGGCTGAATATGTACTTGGGGGACAAACACTACATTGCTAGTTGACACAGACGGAATCCCAGTTGAAACCTATAAGATAAAAACACACGGCAGTTTTAGATTAGACTGATGACAGTTTCATGTAATTCAGTTCCTACTTCGACAGCTTTATTCAAATTTTTCCATCACTTAATGAGTCAGCGTTTTTTGTTGTTTTTTGTCATCCGCTTGTTCTTGGGATTTTTATCGACTTTTAAAAGAATTTTTGCCATAAGAAACAAAAATTCAAATCAGGCACCACTTTGATGCTTCCGTTTGTTTTCATTGCAAGCCAGTGTTCTTATCCGTAACTAATTCTTACAACTACCAAAATAGTATCTATTATGCTACTATGCTCGCTGCAGCCTGCAAGTGACCTGAGTGTCTTTCATAACAATTCCTTTAATAAGACTACCATTCTTCGTACAATCAGTGGTACACTTTGAAAGATTTCTTATGAATGGCTACAAGAAAAACTTAAGTACTTTATGACCTATGACTATTCATGCGGTGTTCAACTTCAGTCAGTTTGTAAAGTCAAAAATTAGCACTGGTGTTGTGTGATTTGTAAAAACCAAGAAGAATAAAGTCAGTCTTTTGAAGATTTTTTCTTTTTCACCTGCTAAGAGAAATAAAACTCTTCTTATGGAAGAAAACAATGACCCATCACACATATTCATGGCACAGAACATACCTGACTGGATGTTAAGATTGATTTGAGCAGGTTTTCTTCAGGCACTGTAATAGAAGCTGGTGTGACCTACAGAAAATAGAGAAAAGATTCTCTTTGACAGATAGCAAATATTGACACGTACTGATCTAACCTCACAGATATCTCATTTGTTCAGTTTATAGATAATGCTTGTTCAAGAAAGCAAACTGGGGCTCCAGAAGAAAACAGTCAATTAGTGACATGTTATATTGGCTATAAAGGGATCAAACTCCTGAAAGGGACAGTGTCCCAGAACTGCTTCTCTATCTTCCCCTTTTTCCTGTCTTGTCCTTGCCCTTGCCTTGGCGCATCCCAAAAATTAATAAATAAAAAACCACGAAGAATGAAGACAACAACAGAAAGAAAGAAAAAAAAGAACAACCAGCTAACAAGAAAGACCCAAAGAGAGAGAAAATCAAGAACAGGGGGCCAACAGCACTATGCTGAGGCCCCCGAGAAACAAAAGAACTCATCCCGGCAACCAAGCAATCCTGATTCATATTGTAAATTGTAGAAAGTTGAACATTCAGTTACCTTGCTGTAATTGTTCTCTACAGAAAATTTGATCTCTGGAACACATGTCCACTTTATTCTGTCTATCCTTTCAATCTCATGCAAAAATGCAGCCTTGCTATCAAACTCGCCTTTTTTTATTGTTGTCACTGCTATCTGACCCAAAACGAAGTAATGCTATTAAGCTAAAGGTAATTTAAGTTTGATTTCCCTATTGATACGAAATACTGGTCAGTAGAAATGTGACGTAATTCATAGCACAGTCATCAATGAAAAATCTCCAGGTACCAGGAAGCTAGTAACTTTACATTTCATTTCAAGTACAACTCCAAGCTATACAGATGATATTTCATGTAATCCGGCCACCCATCAGATTTTTAACTTGGGTGTCACTTACCAGACCAATTGACGAAGCGGGTACCAGATAGGTCTGAGGGGGATCAGTCAGCTCATGAATGATGGGTCCACTAGCAGTTGTAGTGGGCGACAACAGGAAATCACCAATTTTGGGCTGGGGAGTTAACAAAAAAAACAACAGGTCTAGATTAGAAACAATCCAGAAATTGTATGCAATTATGCACTAGGAATTCTTTGTGATAGCATTTACTTTTGTCAGTGTAGATCTGGGTCAGGAAACAAATGAAAATTATGTGTTCATGTCGTATAGACAATCCCATATGAATATCTTGAAAAATCTCATGACAGAATGCTTCTTTCATCACTTAAAATACAGAATATGTGTACCGGTAAAAAAAGAAACAAGGTTGTAAGTTTGCTCCTCTCCTTGTCACAAAATGTATACGTCGCTAACTCAGGACATGACATTTAATCATCCCGTCTAGATAAAGGATAGATAATCACTGCCACAGTTCTGAAAATGCTGGTGATAAGACAAGTATAATTCATAAAGACAGCGCTTAACACTATTAACAGTATTATTATTACTTCTCTCAAAATGACAATTAAAAAACATGTCAGCTTTTAAGTTCTGTGTTTTATGTTACTCTGTTAGATTACAAATTTGCAGTCTTCAAGGTTCCCATTGACAAAAGAGCAACCAAGAAAAAACCACAAACTCACAGATAGTGAAATGAAGTGACTTGAAGCATACAACAATAAGAGCATTCCTCTTGGATGCATACAGGCACAATCTGACTAAACCAGAATATCACATTTATGGTTTCCTTGAACTGCATAAATTCTGTATTTCTAAGCTTGGGCAAAAGTTACCATTCAGATCCACAACTCCCATCCACATTTTAAATATCTCGGAAAGCCATAAATGTTCGTGTGAAGTGTCCTTGTGGTGAACATTAGGCTGAAATAGCACCAAATCTGACTGAATTGTATCTGTGTGGTGTCAGACTAATGAATATATATTAGAACCCATCGTCAATGTGCTCTTACCTCAGAGGTAATAAATGGCTTTTTAATCTACAGCCTACAGCCCCAGATAGAAAGTTAATGCAAAGGATTAACAATATCTATATGTTACGGATAACATATCATTTTCCTCCTCAGACATTCCATCATAAAAACCATCAGATAATATGCTGGCTTCATGATCTGTGAGCAGAAGAATTTGGGGATGTACTGAGCATTCTTTGATGTAAACAAAATGACAACATCTGGTAGATGAAATGGTGGGGAAAAATTTTTTTTTTAATTTGACCATATGGTCAAATAACTAATGCCAGTCAAAGGAAGTCCACGATGATGTACGCTTTGAGACCGAACGTTTAATTTTCCAGCTCGACACTATGAGTATGACTCCCCATGGCATGAATGTCCAACATTGCCTTCGATAATTCCACTGTTATCAATATCAATATATATATATATAAATTTTTTTCTTTATTATTATTATTTTTTTTTCATTTATTTATTTATTTTTTAAAAATTATATTTTTTCTTAATCTCTTTTTCTTTTCTTTTCCTTTACTGCGACTCCTGACATTGCGCACCATCCCTGTCTTGTGCTCTGAGGCACTATATGGCACCTTCATCTTGGTTACTAACCAAATGCGTCACTTCGAGCTTCCATGCTTTTGGCGGACGGACGTGCTTTAGTGCTGCTAACAAAGCAAGAACTCGCAGCTAAGTAAACTGTTTCACTTCGTTCCTGTTGAAGTCTTTTATTGTTCGTTTTTTTTCCACTTGAAAAAGGCGAAAGCCGAAAATTTTGTGTATTTTCTGTCTTCTCTTTAGTTTGCTTTGTATTGTTTGGGTTTTATTTCTCACGCGGGGTTTTGCAACATACCACCTTTTCTTTTTGCCCAATTTTGACTTTGACAGTCAAAGGAAGATGACTTTTAGTGAGAAATTCCATTTACAGTTTCCTGTCTATTACACTAGTTGAAAACTCTGTGGGTACTAAATAATGTGATGACATTATAATGTCCAAAATTCATAAGTTATGACAATGTGAGGAATGCAGTGAGTGGAACAACGAAGAAATTATTCATCCCAATAAAGATGTATAAAGAGTTATCTCTATAGCTTCCTGTCAATAGACATAATTGCTACAGCTAGTAAGTATTTTGTGCACCTATTCTATCAAGTCTCATGTCAGGCCAGAGTTTTCTGCTATTGTATGACAGTACACAATACAGCCTGCTACTGTCACCCCCACTGTCTTGTGGGTCATCTCGGGAGAGAGGAAGACTAGGGGAAGGTAACCCTGAATACAAATACCACACTGCCTTGTGTGTTGCTATGATAGCAAGGCTATGGGAGTAAACCCAGACAGAAAATCAGGAGTGGAGACCCGAAGGTGGTTGTCAGGGAGAACTGCATCAAACTGGCTTCCAGCATCTCCTGCAGCCGGACTAGTTCCAAATGTATTGACCTGGTCTCTCCCTTGGGTTTAACTAGAATGGCAGAGAGAGGGGTGGTGCCTCTGGGCAAAGCACCATCTCTTAAAAATAGCCCAGGCAAGGCAGCAAAACGAGGAGGCGTTTGCTCGGGCTTGGCAAGCGTCTGTCTCTCCTCTATAAGCCCACCCATTTCCGATTTGGAGAGGACACTCCAGCCATCCGTTACGGATGGGCACAACACGGGAGGTGGCAGTTACCGGTGATAAGCTCAATCCATTTGGCGTACGGATGAGCGCCAGGGGTCCCCTCTGTCGGTGGGAGCGGCTTTTCAGCTGCATTGATCAAGTACCGCCCGCCGTAACCTGGGCAGCCCCCAGGCAGTTGGGTGTTGTTCCGCCACGTCAGCCTGCTTCATAAGGTGGTTGGAGCTAGACCAAAAGTCAAAAAGCTGACGTAAAGTGTGCACCTGGCAAAAACAGAAAAATACTAAAACTTGGTACCTGGAACGTCAGAACAATGCGCCCAGGCTTGCAACAGCAAGATCTCACTAATATTGACTCCATCAGGAAATCCCAAATTATTGATCGAGAACTTCAGCTACTAAACATCGACATCGCTGCCCTTCAAGAAACTCGACTTCCCGACTCCGGGTCAGTCAAAGAAGAAAACTACACCTTCTTCTGGCAGGGCCTTAGCAGCGAACAGCCGAGAATCCACGGCGTGGGCTTCGCCGTAAAAAACTCCCTTATCAATTCGATCGCAACTCCAATTGGAGTGTCAGAACGCATCATGACACTCAGACTGAACACCCGGTCTGGTTTTACCAACATTATCTGTGTCTATGCCCCAACACTTACCTCCTCTGACGAAACCAAAGACATTTTCTACGAGGCATTGCAGAGGACTCTCCACAACATCCCTCTCACCGAAGGCCTGCTAATTCTGGGTGACTTTAACGCTCGAGTGGGAGCAGATCACTCCGCATGGCCAAAGTGCATTGGGCACTTCGGCATTGGCAACATCAACGAAAACGGGCAGCGCCTTCTGGAGCTATGCTCCGTAAACTCATTATGTGTTACAAACACGTACTTTGACCTTAAGAGATGCCAAAGAACATCATGGCGCCATCCCAGGTCTGGCCATTGGCATCAATTAGATCTTATTCTCTCAAGGAGGAAGAGTTTGGGCTGTATAAAAATAACTCGTTCCCTCCACAGTGCTGACTGTGACACCGACCATGCACTGGTAGTCAGCAAAATCAAAATTTCGGCCAAGAAAATATACAGATCAAAAGCCCCTTCAATCCCTAAGATCAATGTAACAGCAATCAGAGATGAATCAAATAGAAAGTCATTTGAAAAGTTATTTGCTGAAAGCATGGATAATGTCACCCAATGTGACTCGGTAGATGAAACATGGAACACTCTCAGTTCAAAAATTCATGACTGTGCCATCAAGTCTTTTGGACAGCATAAAGTTTCAAACAACGACTGGGTAGCCCAGAACAGCGAAATTCTCCTACCTCTCATTGAGCAAAAGAAATCTGCTTTCAATGAGTATAACAAAAATTGCAATCAGAGTACAAAAACTTGTTTGAAAAATGCAAAAGCTAAACTTCAGCTGGAGGTAAGACGTTGCGCCAACAAATACTGGACAGACTTGTGTAACAGCATACAAGAGGCAAATGAAAAGGGAGATATGAAAACCGCCTTTAGTCAGATGAAAGTAGCCCTTGGGCCAATCATCACCAAAAGCGCCCCACTTAAGTCTGTAAATGGTGAACCCATCACAGATAAAAATGAACAACTGAATAGGTGGGTAGAGCATTACTCTCTGTTGTATTCAACTGAGAAAAATATTCCACCAGATTTTGAGGAACACCTCCAAAAACTGCCAATAATGGCCGAACTTGACGCTGAACCTTCCTTAGTCGAGCTTTCCAATGCAATCGACCACCTGTCTGCTGGAAAAGCCACAGGAAGTGACAACATTCCTGCAGAGGTATTAAAAGACCTAAAAGGCCCACTATTACCACACCTGTATAATCTGTTACTGCAGTGTTGGAAAGAAGGCGTGATACCACATGATATGAGAGACGCCAAAATTGTCACACTTTACAAGAACAAAGGAGACAAAGGCGACTGCAACAACTATCGAGGCATATCCCTCCTCAGCATTACTGGAAAGGCTTTTGCTCGCGTCATCCTCTGCCGCCTTCAACAACTGGCGGAAAAAGTCTTACCAGAAACACAATGTGGCTTTCGAAGCAAACGATCAACTATTGACATGATATTTGCACTTCGGCAAATCCAAGAAAAATGTAAAGAACAAAACAGGCCGCTTATAACATGCTTTGTGGACCTAACAAAGGCTTTCGACACCGTAAGCCGATCTGGCCTGTATGCAGTCCTTAAATCCATAGGCTGTCCACCAACATTGCTAAAACTTATTGCATCCTTCCACACTGACATGAGGGCATGTGTCAACTTTGAGGGCTGCACATCCAATTCATTTGCTGTAAACAGCGGTGTGAAGCAGGGATGTGTTCTTGCTCCTACCTTATTTGGTATATATTTTGCAGCCCTACTCAAGAATGCCTTTGGTCAATGTTCAGGTGGAGTACTTATTAACACCAGAGTGGACGGCTCCATTTTTAATGTTGCCAGACTAAAAGCAAAATCTCGTACAGAGCATATTATGTTACAAGAGCTCCTCTTCGCAGATGATGCTGCAATCGTGGCCCACGATGAAACCACGCTCCAGGCTCTCATCAATAGCCTTGCCAAAGCCTGTGACAAATTCATGCTAAAGATCAGTGTCTCAAAAACTGTAGTTTTGACACAAGGCTTGAGAAACTCCAACCCAATCATGCTGAATGGCTCTCCTCTGGAGCAAGTGGGAAAATTCTGCTACCTAGGCTCAACCATCAGTGGTAGCACAGACATAACAACTGAAATAAATGCCAGAATAGGAAAGGCGGCCACAGCTTTTGGCAAACTCTCAAAAAGGGTGTGGAACAATAGCAAGCTGACCATCAAAACAAAGGTACTCGTGTACCAAACTTGCGTCCTAAGCACCCTGCTGTATGGCTCAGAGACATGGACCACCTACTCCAAACATGAAAGATCCCTCAACTCCTTCCACCTGCGCTGCCTACGCAAAATTCTCAAGATCAAGTGGCAAGACAGGATCTCAAATATCGAAGTTCTGAGCCGAGCCAACATTCCATCAACTCAGGCTCTCCTAGGCAAAAAAAGACTGCGGTGGCTTGGACATCTCCACCGTATGGAAAATGATCGCATCCCCAGACAAATTCTCTACGGGGAACTTGCTACTGGCAACCGACCCAGAGGTAGGCCACATCTGCGATTCAAAGACACTTGCAAGGTCACGATGAAAGCATTCAACATCGACCCCAATGAATGGGAGAACCTTGCAAGTGATCGAAGCAGATGGAGACAAAAATTGCGCAGTGGCACGCTCGCAATAGACTTCAAGGCAAAAGAAACATACCTGACAAAACGACAGAGGCGGAATGAAAACACTCGCCAAAGTGAACCCAAAAGACTGACCTGCAATCACTGCCATCGCACTCTCGGGTCAAACATTGGTAGAATAAGCCACGAGAGAAGCTGTCAGTCAAAGTGAAAGTGAATATTCTAGCTGCTAAGACCGTCTGTAAAGACGCTAAAGGCCATATATTCTATCAAATGTATGTTGTCCAAACTTACTCCAAATCTTTTCTGACCATATTGCATAACATCCAAATATAGCCATCATTTCCTCATTTTAAGTCCCTTTAATTCAATGACTTGTTTGAGGAACTGGATCGCATATTATGGTATGGGAAGTACTGTACTAGAAATGTATTTTCTTCACTTAGCCCAATCATTTGCTCCAGATAGGTCATGATTATTTACAGGACTAAGTCAGATTAACGTAAGAAATACAGCATAAATACAAATTGTGAGCCTGCTCTGTTTAAGAGATTCATCAAGTTATATTCTGTAGTCCCATTAAAAAGCTTTACAGCTTTACAAATCTTAATCTGTCTTTCCATGTACAGCAACAGAGAGTTCACCTCACATGAGCAAAAAACGTAAAAATGATGTTCCATCAATATGCACTAAATAGTAAAAAACAAACATTTTTGCATTGTACCATACAACACTGTGGCGTTATTTCACCTTTCCCCTTCTTTGATACATGACAAAATATTATTCTTTTGTGTTTTATGGCGGTGCATGTGACAAAATTTAGCGGAAGATTTAGTCTCTTCATAACATCATTACCTCACAAGAAATAGCACCTTGTACTTGTTATGACTCATCATTATTTTTTTCATGTCTATCATTCAGCCACTATGCCAGCAAGACTGCATGCCAAACATTTTTTAAAAAAAATATTAGATTTTGCATTTCGAAGAACCAATAAAAGGTTGATCTCTGGTGAGTGGGTGCTCATTGTCAAATGCTAGAGTGATCTGCTTTCATTACAACTGTGAGTGTGCATGGGAAAACCCGGCATAAGTCGGCAGAGCTGATTTTGAGAAAAACGGCTTTGAAGTGAAAATATGGGTCCGACACAAACTTCCAACTTGGCTGTTGTTTAGGGGACCGTGGCATATTACAGGGTAAACTGTAGACGAGCAGTGAACACTACTCACTATGATCTCTATAACGGCTTTGTAATTAGACTACGGTCTCCTAACAAGATCCAAAAACTTCCGACTTGGCTGTTGCTAGGAGACCGTGGCATGTTACAGGGTAAACTGTAGATGAGCAGTGAACACTACTCACTATGATCTCTATAACTGCTTAGTTATTAGACTACGGTCTCCTAACAGCAATCACTCCAATATTACTTGGTCAATTAGCTATTGCCACATAGGATTAAATGCCATTTTCTCAAAATCTTGTTTTAGGGGGGTCACTTTATCAGAAATGTCTTGTCTTTTATTATATGTACAGAACTCAAAATGTCATGTTGCCGACTTATGCCGGGGTTTTCCCATGCACACTCACAATTGACTGAGTATGATTTTAGATTGACTGAGACAGTATGCTTCCATATAGCATTTTTCTATTAATGAAATATTAATCATCTCTTCATACTAAATATAGGTTCATTAAAGCTACTAGGCCAAAGGCAAAGGCACCAGATTTACAAACTGTGCCTTAACAAAAAGAGCTTATCAAACCTTTACTCACTGATTCAATTTTATACTTGGCATCATCACACAAGCCCTCTCCACTAGGGGAAGGAGAGGTTACAATCTCAGGTCGCTGTTTGAAATGGAGAAAAGTATTACTAAAATACTGCAAGTTACAACACTGTCAAAATGAAGCTCAAGGTGATGAGCCATTGCCTTATCTAGATAAAAAATGTTTATTTTTCTGCAAACAGAGAGAAAAAAAAACAAAAACTCATCAAGCTCACTATTCCCAGATAATCTAAGACACTGTCAAATCACATTGCAAACCTTTAACAAGAAAAAATTCAAACCAGCAAACTATCGAACTTGTAAATTTGTGTAATGAATAAAATTACTGCATGGCATTCCACACTGTCACTTCATTGTGCCAGTTTGACACAAAGATTTCATATCCAAACTTAAATCTAAAGTTGGGTATAGTATGATTCTGTAGTATCATTTTCAAACAATAAAAGTAAAGAACAGCTTTAAAACTAGCCAAAGGCAAAGAATGAGACAAAAAAATTGTAGGGGAACAAAAGAGTTTTTAAAAAAAAGGAAAAATTTTATACATTTCAACAGAAAGGATGCACAAACAGCATATTTTGATTACGACAAAACAGAGTTTGACATCTAATGACACATATTATGTGTTCAGCAGCATCTCAACCACTGACTGGGATAAAAGATTAGTTATCAAAAGGAGCAATTTCTGAGAATACGAGGGATATTTCACTGCAGGTATAGGGAACTTGTGACTCAAAATTGAACACACAATTTGACAGATTTTTTTACTAGTCCATAAAGATTGCAAAGAAGAGAGGTGTGAACACAAAAGTTACCAAGTAGTCCACATACAACTGCAACTGTGCAAGTTTTTTTTTCTCTATTAGAGCAAAATGTTAGGGAATTGGAGGTAAATACAAGAAAAAAGTTCAGTTTTACCCTTATTTCTCTCCCATGTGTTCCTCACGAGTGTAGTGCATCAACAAACTAAACAATATCTTTTCATCTAGTTTAAACCTGTTCATGCCAGGATTACTATTGACTTTTTTCCTCCCCATTTAAGAGAAAAAAAAACAACAAAGAATAAAAAAAAACATCCATTCCAAGACATGGTTTGTTCTGCTTGATATTTTAACAACTACCAATGCTGTTATGGGAGCCTGAAATATTGTAGCATACATGTTATTTCAAGCAGGGCTATTTGCAAAATAAATAGCAAGCTGTCACTAATTCTACTTGCAATTTCTACTGACTTATGGTATTTTGACAGTAATTTTGGGAACCTTAGTAAGCAGAAGTTTTGCTCACTATAGATGAAGATGTGAATTAAAAACAAAAACAAAAACAAAACAAAGGATAATCATCTTTACAATAAAACCCAGTGCAGGAAGCTTTATGTAAATCAAAGGCTCACTGTTTCTGTCTTTGTTTGACTTCCTGGTGTTGCCAGTGTCGCCTGGCCTCCTGCTGATGTGCTCTGTGGGATTAAATGGCTGCAATCATTAATTGCCAGGGGAACTCTTCGTATGGTTGGGATTGTGAGACCTGTCCGGTTGGAGCTGACCAAGGAGACCAAGAACTGGATCAACTGAAACAAACAGTAAAAATAAAAAGTTTAGTCTTAATCTTTGGCGTATGAAAATAAAAAGCTAACTTTGTAGTTTGATCTCTGGTACTTTGGATTAATTATTAATAGTTTACACTGTAATTCCCATCTGTGCTATCTTGCAGCCTGAAAAAAAAAAAAAGGCTGAATTAATTCCAGTATTTCAAAACCATTTACTTTCCTTCCTGAGGAATATTAGCATTTATTTTCCCCATTAATTGTTTTTTTTCAAAGTCAGTTATCTAAGAACTATTTCTACCACATGAACATGAAATGTAAGATCAGTGCACCCTCCTGAACTTTATCTTAATTCACTAAACCCTTAGAGGAGAACTGTAAAAAAAGAGCTTTACAATATCTACCCATGTTTCCATTTCATAATTATAATCAAAAACAAGAAAAAAAAACCATCCAATGACAGCCATTGAAGCTAGAAAACAAAACAATTATCTCCAGCATTTCATAATTCAATCAGATTGTGCAAATTTAAAAAGCAAGAGACTTAATAGGCTTGCTCATTAGGTGCCATTTAGCTTTTCTCCCCTTCCATACTCAGGAAATGCCATAGAAGACTTTGGTTAGCAAGGCCAAAAACCCCGCTGTGGGCACCTGAAATATCGACTCGTTAGCGAGGAGGCTCTACCCGTGTTTAGTTTTCCTTGCATAGTTTTAATACTATTGCGCCGATGTTATTGTAATTTGTCATTCAATTCCCCCACACGGTATCAGCGTTTGGGGAATTGAATTCTCTTTAAAATCAAAATGGTATAAGTTATGTTGGGTATAATTTCCAATACGAGCATGTTTTGGTCGAGTGAAGTTGGATTTACGGCTTTTCGTCGTCTTCTTGCCACTTGGAGGCCCCACACTGGGTGTTTTTCTTGGTGTGTTCTTTCACTATCCAATTTGCACTCGCTAACATTATGGAATCGGTACTAAATTTAGACGGCCAATCAAATGAAATCTTCCCCTTTATCCGGGTCTTTGTCCCATTTCATTCGGTTGGAAAACATGTGTTGTGTGTGCTTGAAGTTGAACTTCATTTGTTTGGAATCTAAAGCTGAGGTCTACTGAGGAAGGTCACGGAGCTACTAAGGACAGGTTAGTGTTTATTTTAATGTATTGTTTATATATATATTTGATGCTGATTTCACAATGCAATAAATATTCAAAGACGACCGATAGCGCTGAAAGGGCTCCTCCATCATGGCTAGCCTTGACCACATGAGAAGCAGCTAATGTGGGACAATGGCGTTTCCCCTGTTGTTGTCACTTGACCAGGCTTCACCAGTCTTCATTACTCGAAGAGCCGCAGTGATCTACGCGTATTCTTTTCTTTTATTGTCATAGCGCACAGGGCTTATGGCATAGGCATTCCCCGTATTTTTTGGCGTGTAAGTGGAATAAATTTCATTTCTACCACTATTTTTGCACCATTACCATTTCAATAACTTTATATCAAAACTGCATTTTCAATCCTTCTAATGTTCTTTGTTCTTTTGTTAACAGGTAAAACAGTAATATTAATTATTGTCCCACTTAAGCTAGATCTAGATTAAAAAAACAAAACAATAAGCTTTTTTTTTTTTTCCACAAAACAAAATGATTGAATTAGTTTATTTTATACATCTCTACAATTTCATCCCTTGGTCTTGAGCCACCCACTTTTCCCCTGTTCAACAATGCTTTACTGTGCTGGATAAAATCTAATACACATGATATTGAAATTTCAGACACACAATGTACTTTCAATTTTGATTAAATTAATGACAGAAAGATTAAAAGCATTATATTAACACCACTCATTAGTTACAGGCTGACGGTAAAGTAAAATATGTGGCTGTAGGAAAAAAAAAAGAGGGGGGGGGGGGGGGGGGGGGGGGGGGGGGGGGGGGGGCTATTAGTATTACTGAAAAAATTTTCACTGGTAACATATTGCAGACAGCTTTTACAGCACCTGAGTTAATATTCAATAACTTGTTGCATGTGTATCCTTCAAATTTTCTGAAATTAATGAAAGAAGATTAATGAGCATATCATTTAAGTCACTATGTTTGTATCTAATCTAAATAATTTCTGCACAATTTTTGTTTTTCATAGGCATTGTAGGGACAGTGGACAAGAACCAATAGATTTGCCAGATGCTGCAACAAAGCAAGCAATTTTCAGTGGCCGAATGGTGGCGACCTACAAGCAGTGGGGAGACATTTTCTCACTGCAAACAGATGTTGATATTTTTACTATAATCAAGTGTTTCTCTGCATTTAGTATGTTGCTGGGTGTAAGATAAGTGATGTGAGAATCAGTGATATGCAGTATTTATTAATTTATATCATAATTTACAAAGTATGCGAACTATCACAATTTGGACCACATATTTAAATTCCTCACATGATTTGACATTACTGTAGCAAATATGCTATTTCTCCATGCATTAATAAGTCATTGGCAGTAAAATTTGTGATACTTTGAGAATCATAATTTATGCACAGAATTCAGAAAGTTTGAGAGATATCACAATTTTGACCACATATTTGAAATCCTCACACCATTTTCCTATAATATAGCAAGTGTGGTGTTTCTCTTTGCATTAATAAGAGGTTGGCTGTAAAGTAAGTGATACTGTATTAGGAATCGGTGCTGCATAATATTTCATAATATATGTGCGTAATTTAAAAAATATGGGAACAATCAACATTTTGACCTCATATTTAAGTTCGTCATCCCATTTTCCATTACTGTAGTATATTTGGTGTTTCTTCTTACATTAACCCTCACGCTGCGCGGGGCGATAAAAGTCGGTATTGATTCACAAGCGCTCACGCCACACGGGCGGCAAAAGTCGGCAAGGTCAAGCTGACCGCGCCATGCGCAAGCCGTATTTTCACGCGTCGGGTCACTGACCTTCTTGAGAGGTAACTACCGTGTTATTGTTCACCGTATCTCTTCTAAATCAAAGGCATTGTGATATGGACATGTCAACCAGTGAACCACTGGTCGGAATCACAAAGTCTAAACTTTCAAAGGCTCTCCCCACACTTTCAAAAGATGTAACATCGACATGCGAACTGTTGCTCAACAAATTTGCAATATTATCTCATTTTATCACAAGCTGACCACCATCTGGAGTTGTCTGTATCTAAGAACCAATCAGAAACAAGCTCTGAAATAATCTTTGCCCCAAATGCCCGCATTGGTTTATTAGTATGTGTCAATCAAGATGAAACCATTTCTGTAGGGCTTGGGAGGGCGTGGTGTGGCTAGTTATCATGCTTCGTTCTCACGAAAACTACAGCTGTCAGTTTGGAATCACAAGTCAGATCATTGGTTAGAGACTGACAGACTAAGGTTTTGCTGGTTAATTGTTTATCAAGTGTGATAAGGCATAGCAGCGAATGTTTTCATACTGATCAATAAAAACCGAACCACGTGGACAGCCTTTGTGGTCATCGCAAAGCGGCAAGGGTCAGTGACCCCAGATAAGATTCTCCGTCAGTAAGGTCACTGACCGTACAGCGGGCTTTACAGGTAGCGCACGGGGTGAGAGTTAATAGGTCATTGGCAGTAAAATAAGTGATACTCTATGAGGAATCGATGTTGCATAATATTCCATAATTTAGGCGGATAATTTAAAAAATACAGGTTGTATAACATTTTCGACCTTCGATTCGTAATTTTCACACCATTTGGTGTTCCTCCTTGCCTAAATAGCCTCCCAGCAAGAGAATATATGAATTTCTATCACGAATTTGTCCATCTGCTTTGTCTTGCTTTGTAATTAATTACTATATAATGGTCTATCCAGTTTTTCAGGATTTTGCATTATTTTGGGACCTTCACAAGCATGTAACTTTTTTATTTAAGAAGCGATTTTGATGATTTAAAATGCATTACGCTCTAAACTGAATGAGCTATGTGAATATATTAAAAATCATGCTGTGACATAGATCTGTTATTGTGTCTGTTCTTGCCACTTTGGTATACTCACCTTATTTACAATTTGCTGCTGTTTATGATGTTTCTGTCTAAGCAGAGCCACCTCCCTCCATAACAGCTTGTTCTCCCTGATGACGGAAATGTTTTATGTTTGAAATATTGGTTTTATAGAGTCTGAACACAATAAAAGTCACCCTAACCATGACTGACAGACGTCCAGCTGCCCCAATACTGACATGTAATATTATCAAAATTACTAAAGCATGTATTTGTTCCCATCAATATCTATACAGCAATAAGGCAAAACAAAAGAAATAAAGTAACACAAGTTAATTCTAATCTTGCTAAAACATTACACTTGCTACAAGACTGGTATTCTCAGGTGAGGCATATGATGTACTGATGTACCTTTTAATGTATTCCAAGTTTTGATCTATGTTGTCTTGTTTAGTTTTGACTTGCTTCACATCGGTCAAAACCCTCGACACTTCATCTGCCTTTGCTGCAGCAAGATGGTCAGTGGTGCGCACAGCCTGGGTGGAAACCTGGAGAGTACGGATGTACTACTACTATTATGGATGGCAGATGTCAAAATGAATTTACTCTGGTAATGATAATATATTCTCCCAAATGAGACAACAAAAAGGCTTCTCATTTAAGTCTTCAAGCTAACAGAACAAATTCAAGCTCAGTAATCACGAGGAGCATTCAGCGAAAAATGAAAAAGAAAATTACTGTTAAGAACCATCACATGTTAATGTTACAGAGAAGCCGAGTTGGCCCATTTTTATCAGAAATGTCTTCTTCTGTATGTAAATTTTTCTACACATTTCAACCCCTGTCATCAAGCAAATATAACAGTTGGCAATGTGGATCTTGGAAGGAAAGACCTGTTTGGCATATGCATTAGATCACCCCCTTTATACGAGGCAGTACCAGCTTTGAAAATGAAGAATGTCTTGTCTTTTGCAAGACATTATTTGCTCGTAAACTTTACTTTTTAAAATGTAGTTTTGTGTATGAAATCCTTAGTAAAATATAATCTCACAGTAAGTATATTCACTAAAGAGTAAAAGTGAAGTTTTGTTTACTTATAAATCAGTGTTAGTTTTTTGTTCATGGTAAGCTGGCCGCATCTGCTTCATTCACTTGCTTCAGATTTCAAGCATTTGTTGGTTCATTTGGTGACAGTATCACGGTTCATCATACCTTTCTCTTAATGTATTGCAACAAGTCTCTTTCTCCCCTCTGAAAGTACTGGTGCTGGAACTGCAAATCATCTTTTTCAATTTTCAGGCCCCCTTGATCGATGTGGGTTACTTTGCGAAAACCATCTGATGATATAGACACGATACAAAAGTTGATTTGAAATAGTTATCAAGATCAAATTATTATTTTGCATGCTTGTAGTTGTACTAGTACATGATCAGCAGTCCAGATAAAAAATTTAGGCTGAATATTGAAAGGTGTGACATCTCAGTGCATTCACAAAAGAAATGCATTAATTATAACTAACACAACATGTTTGCAACTCAAAAAAAAGCCACTGAAAACAAAACAAACACAAAGAACACTAGCATCATAAAATTACTTACACATGTTCAGCTGCCTGATAAAACTTGCTATGTTATTGTGCTTGAAATAAAGGGGAAGAATTTCCCGAGAAAACCTTTGCTGGTCATACACATGGAAACTGGTGCCACTCTGCAAGAAAGAAAAAAAAAAAGATAAACTATACCACCGAACTCCGAATACTTGCAATCATATCTAGACAGACTGATTCACATACAAAGGTAACTTGCAACTCTCTTGCATGTTCACTGTTAGCATTCAATGCCCCATACTAATCTTCTTTCAACACACAGACACAAGAAATTATAGTAGACAGCGGTTAAACTGAAATCGGGGGGACCACGGGTTTGTTTTCAGTTTATAGTAAAGAGTTTCGGTTTACCGATAGGAGGCTTGTTTGAAAAACACCAGTTCCAAGAGAGGTAGCCCTTGGAAATCACTATCAAAGAGGACAAATCAAGTAAGTAAGTAAAAAAGACTCAACACATCCTCCGTTGCTGTATGTTTTTGACTGATAATGAGGGCGGCCGATTGCTCAGCCTAGGGACACCCACAGAATGGACATATGCGGGTGAATGTGGACTAACACTCAGAGTGGAGAGACATGACTGTGGACAGACACTACAGAACCTCCGTCCTGCTGATCTCGTTACCATTACCGTACACGATCCCATGAACTATGTTGTCCGCGGTCGCTAAGTACACCATGTTGTCTCTCCGATGTCATACATAATTACACGAAAGGTCACCTGCGATGCGCCAAAAGTCTTGTCTGCTGCCGTCTGATTTCAGTCCAGCGAGATTATAGGCCTTCCTCTGTCTCTCCTACCCCTGTAGTGCTTCCATTCCCATGTAGGCCTGTATGATTGTTCAGAACAAAGCATGCTCTGCTCGTTTTTTTGAAAAATTACTTTTGGGGGCGGGGGTGTGGAGGAATGGTACAGTGACTTGACATGGCCTGTGGCGAGTCGCAGTGGACTGGGCACTGAACCCAGCAAAATTTTCTTTTTCGTTTAACAATAGGGCTATTTGAATTTCGGTTTAGCGCTAGTTTGTTAAAAAAGACAAAGAGGAAAAAATTCGGGAGGTCCTCCGCCCGTCCACGCCAGTCAAAAAAACACACTAAAGAGGGGACTTTTGAGCGGGCTTATCAAACGGTTGGGTTTAGTATTTGTATGGGACAAAGAAAGAAGAAAAAAAGAACAAAAACGCGGGTTAGGGGAGGTCTTCATCATATTATTATGTTTGTTAACTTTTTAGTAAGTGGCGCGGATGGCGGGAAGACCTTCCAAAAATTCGGGGACTCCTGTTTTCTCTCGTTTCGGTTTACCACTATTTTTGGTTTGGCCATTTTCGGTTTAACCGTTTTCCACTGTACTTGCCTGAGAAGTGGGCAAAAGCAAAACACTACACCCACTAAAATAAATGGAAGTGGATTGTTTGTTATTAAAAAGGTGAAATATTTGGTAAATGGCGCATGTAAATTGCACTATTTTCCCCAGTTCTAGATTGATATTCTTTCTTCCTTAAAAAGACTTTACTACAAAGTTTTATAGGGCTAGATGTTAAGTAACCATGATTGATGATGCAGTGTAGCAGCATTTTCATTGTATGAAAAATGTTGTATGATACTGATCAGTGTTCAATTTTGTTCTGAACTTTGATGCTGTGAAATGAAATGAACGGTCATCAGTTTCTTTGATTACCCACTGTAAATCTAAAATAGGCAACAGTTGATGACATGACACAGAGCATGTAACATCTGAGAGGGAAACGTTTAAAAGAGGCACCGACTTCAGAGGTGGCCAACAGAATGTTTTCTGCATACATACCCCCCTTCCCCCCCCCCCAACCAAGCCCAAAAAGCAAGTAAGCAGTATGATGTAGCTAGTCCATTTACTGAGGGCGAGGCACAGCTTGGTGATTAGCCTAATGTTCACCACATGAAATAAACCCTTTTTAGAATGGAGGTTAACAGAAATCTGATAATCTTCCCCAAATTACAATCAAGCATCACACAGATAGTGAGATAACAAGCTCTTGATCTCTTGACTGCTTTGTAGAGGGGAAATTCCCTAACTGCCAAAAGACACAGATGGAATTGGAATGCATGATGGATGGATTGATGTGTAAATGATACTAAATTACTATGGTTGCAGCATTAAAACTTGGATCTAATAAAATTGTAAAATATTTGTCAGTCCAAAATCTGGGTCCTGGCAGGGTCTCCACCTCGCCTTGAAATTGAAACCATTCATATTCCACATGATGAGAAAGATCATTTCATCAAAAGACAAGATCTAAATATAGGCTAGTGTCTAGATCTAGAATCTAGATCTAGATTCTAGGCAATTTCTGCAGAGTGCTGAATATTACATTCTCTTTATTTGACATTCTGTTAGTGGTATTAAATGGTCGACTTCGACCCAACAAATGATAAAATAGCAAAATTTTGTTTAATGGCACTATTAAAATCTATTCTAGATCTAGATCTAGATCTAAATCTAAATCCAGACCTAAAAGTGAACGAGCACCGGTAAATTCACATAAAAATAGCGAACGAACTTACAGCATCCCAGTGGATCAATTCATCGGTGCTGGGATCTTCAACTAATGTCCAGAGCTTAATTAAGAATGCAGGAACAGTTCCTGAATTGTTTTCGACGGCCGCATACATGCTGGCTTAAAAATATGTCATCTGAGGAAAGTTTATGCTTAATATTTATAGTAAAATCACTTCAAGCAAAATATTCGCACAGGAAATCGGTTTTCACACAAATATAGGTCATGCGCATGCGCAACAAGAATACTAAAAATCGGATTAGGTATGAAAGTTGCAAAAGAATAATGACGTGAAACATGCAGGGGAACGACACAAATTTTTTTTTTTAATCTCCCGGACCAAACTTCTCAACCTTTTTCAGGCGACATCTGCTTACTTTCTGTGAAAAAATTTTGAAAAGGAAAGCTGGAGGTAAAATGAAAATCCTATATTAGAGGTATTTAAACAGTTGTGTCTAAAAACAAGCAAACAAACAACAACAGAAAACCCGATTACACTTAGATCTAGATTCGCCCTCCCCATAAATTGAACCGATCCATCCACAGTATGTTTCATTTACTGTTTTACTCCGTTCATTCATACACAGTTACTGGCATAATGCCTGAAAATTTTTTCAAATGGAAATTAATTAATTTTTATCCTCTTCCTATCTAGATAAATCTGGGTTGTGGGAGGAAGATGGCATGCAAGAAATACGTGCGTCTTAAGCTGAAGTGGTGAGGTCAATGTGAAACTTAACCATTCAAAAAAGATCCTTAAACTAAAAAAAATCTAAACCGTCAAAAAGGCGAGAAAAAAACAACAACAACACAGGTAAGTAAATAATGAACAAAATGGAGGGACGGAAACCCAGCTAAGAAAGAACGAAAGAAACAAAAATAGAAAAAAGAAAAGAGATGTGAAATGGTGGTGGTGGGGGGGGGGGATGAGACAGAACGCCATGTGTCGTCACAAAAGAATTTTTTTTTTGGTTAGAAAAACTATAAAAAAAAAATTCCCCGTCAAACAGACTCTAGCTGTCTCACAATCACACACACAAAAGAAAATTGCCACCAACGGTGAAATATCGAACAGCCTAATTCTCTCCCACCCTTCGACCCCCCCCCCCCCCCCAAACAAGAAAAAAAACAACAACTGTTCAATGAAAATTTCACTGATAAGTTCACGCCAGAAAAGACAATTAAGAAGAACAGGATCTTTAACAACAGTAAGAACAACGGGGGGCATTTACATGGTAATTTTTTAAAGCCAAACTCCCCATATTTTTTAGACCGCAACAGACATGGTTCAATCCTAGCCTTTCTGATACAGAAATTGTAGTCTTGAATGATGTATTACTAGCATTTGGCCTACATTCTCATAACCCAGTGGTTCTCAGAATCCCCAGGCAACGTTCCATCCCTTACGATCGCAAGTTTTATGATCCATTGAAAAATCGGCATAGATTTCTTTTTTCGTCTGACCGCAGTTGATAAAAGAAATTTAGTTTCATTTTGTTTCAATAAATAATAATAATAATAATAATAATAATATATTGCATTTATATAGCGCCCAACCCCGTCGATGACAAGCTCTGGGCGCTTTAACAAACTCTTACACACACACACACACACACGCATACACAAAAGAAATTCAAAAATATTTACTATTGTTGCTGCCGAAAAACATCTAGCCTAGTTTGTCTGAAAGAAATGGGTCTTCAGATGGCGTTTGAAAGAACCAATGTCATTAATTTCCCTGGTTGTCTTTGGAAGAGTGTTCCAGATGGTAGGGCCAAGAAATGAAAAGGACTTTTCTCCTACAGTGGACAGAGTCATTTTAGGTACTTTCAATTTTGTAGTATCAGATGATGATCTTAGTTGACGAGATGGAACATAGTAATCAGTTAAATCAACTAGGTACGATGGAGCAGTATTATTGACACATTTGTGACAAATGGATGACAATTTGTACATTATTCTTTTCTCGACTGGCAGCCAGTGCAAACTCTGCAGAAGTGGCAGTGCTGAATCTCTTTTCTTTTTCTTCAAAACAAGTCTCGCTGCATTGTTTTGAGCAATTTGGAGTTTTCTAATATTTTTTTGTGAAATTCCAGCCAAAAGGGAGTTGCAATAGTCAAGCTTTGAAAGTACAAAAGAATTTACTAAAACAGCCGCAGTTTCAGTCGAAATAAGATGTCTGATATTACCGATTTTCCAGATTTCCATGTATAGAATGCGAATGAGGTGACTAACCTGAGATGACATAGAAAGATTTGAATCAATGTAAACCCCTAGGTTTTTTACTTTTTTTGAAATTTCTATTGAATTAGTGCCAATTATCATCTCAGTTCTGTCCACTTCTTGCAGAACCCGCTCACGGCCTAATAAAATAACCTCAGTTTTATCCTCATTTAGAGCCAGTTTGTTTTGGTTCATCCAGCTTTTAAATACCACCGTAAAACCACTTCTTCGCCCATTTTGAATCATAATCTAATAATTTTTTTCCCCAGAATACTTTTACAGTGGTAATTATTGAAACAAAATCGAACTACATTTCTTTTATTTACTGCGGTCAGACGATAATAGAAATCCATACCGATTTTTCAATGGATCATAAAACTTGTATTTGAGGTAATACCCTATTCTTTCCCAGTTCCTCCTCTGCCCGAAATCCCTCCTTCCCACCGGTCCTCCAGATTCCTCCAGTGACTAAAATTCCTCTCTTTAAATTTGGAATTCCATGCAACCCTGGGAGACAGTTTTAAGTGCCTCCCCTCTGAGAATCACTGTCCTAACAGTTTGTCGCCATTTATCCAAAGGCACAAAAAGAACTATGGAGTGCAATATATAAATCTGTACTGCAACGTGTATGGCGTCATATGCCGACTGGCGCAACCATAAAGTAACTAGATTACCTACGGGGCATTGCCCGGAATAAACAATCATGTGCCCCCCCCCTCTCTCTCTCTCTCTCTCTTTTATATAATAAAAATAATAAACTACAGTCTTGCGCACCAGAACACTACGCACCAAACTGAACGCTTGATACGGTTGCTTTTTATGACATGCACGGTACTGTATTATATTACGAAACAAACCTGCAAAAATACAGATGTTACATAGTATTCAACATTGTTATTTATTTAGGACCAACCGGGCATTGCCCAGAATAAACAATCATGTGATCCAACCCCCCCCCCCCTCATGTAATAAAAGTAATAAACTACAGTCTTGGTTCAGAACCCATGCGCACCAGAACACTACGCACCAAACTGAACGCTTGATACGGTTACTTTTTATGACATGCACGGTACTATATAATATTACGAAACAAACATGCAAAAATACAGATGTTACGTAGCAATAAACATTGTTATTTTTAAAAAATACATGCTCGAAGTGAACAACTTTTAATTATAGCCATCATCTACCTTATCTCAATTGCCACCTTCCTGCCAAATTTAAGGCCTGAAGAGTGTATAGTTTGGTCAGTTAGTCGTGCCAAAATGAGCTACCGGGGATTGCCCAGAATAAACAATCATGTGCCCCCCCCCCTTCTAGCCCCCCCCCCCTCCCCTCTAGTATATTAAAAGTAATAAACTACAGCCTTGCTTCAGAACTCATGTGCACCATAACATTACGCACCAAACTGAACGCTTGATGTGGTTACTTTTTATGACATGCACGGTACTATATTATTACGAAACAAACATGCAAATATACAGATGTTACATAGCAAATAAACATTGTTATTTTTTTTAAAATACATGCTTGAAGTAAACAACTTTTAATTATAGCCATCATCTTCCTTATCTCAATTGCCACCTTCCTGCCAAATTTAAAGCCTGAAGAGTGTATAGTTTGGTCAGTTAGTTGTGCCAAAGGTTGCAAGTTACTGAAATATATAATAGATGAGGCTTTGAGAAATTTGCTGACAAATCAATGGTTTGCCGAGTAACGGGTAATAGTTATTATTATTCTGCGCATAATGAAAGACAACAATTTAGCCTCCTACCTGTTGTTAAGTTCACGAGATCAATAATATAATTTAATTCCGTTATATACTTCAGCTTACAATTCTATAATTACCGCTATTTAGTATTAAACAAATGCAGAAGCTCTTAATTTTAAGTGAAATAACATAAAAAATTCCTTATATTTCATTTAAACATAATTATGAGAAAAAGGGGGAAAGTGTAACTTGGAATCACATCTTCCTTCTAATCTTTGTGAAAGCTTCACCCCACGATGTCTTATGTACTCAGTTAGGCCTATAATGTGAAAAAAAAAACCTTGCAAAAATCATTTTCGGAAGCCACCTCCACTTTGATGTTATGACTTTGACACAGACCAACTGTGCCCTGCGTAAATGCAAGATTTTCGTTATCCCTCCAAGTATCACATTTACTAAGTCCATCCATTTCGGGCTCATTGTAAGAAAGTGCGATACCGTGATCTTCTTAAATATTATTTTTTTTGTGGTTCTCTTTGCGTACAAGAGTACTCCAGACTTCGAAACATACACACACACACCCCTACACACACATACACACACACCCCTACACACATACACACCCCTACACATACATACACACACCCCTACACACATACACACCACCCCTACACACACACACATACACACAAACCCGCAGGTATTTCAACCAGACAAGACTACGGTGTGGGGAATACTGTGCATAAACCATTTTTCGGTGACACATTTAAGCGTTGATTCGGAGGCACTTTTTTCTTTTCAACTGCACTTAGGTAGGACACATTTTTGTCAGGACTCAACGATTGCATCAAACCACATAACATAACGAAGAAGGAACTATAAGAAATTTTTCAGTGTCACGCCCCCCCCCCACCCCCCCCCCCCCAAAAAAAAAACAACAACAAACAAACTCCAAAGCAAGAGATACCACGGTGGACAGTAACTCTGCATATCACTGTATCACACGTATGCATTAACTAGTTTGATATTTTATTTTTAACTTCCTGTCTCAGCGTCCCTGCAGTCAGCTCTGTTCTCTCTGCTTGAACTGGTCTTCTGGGCAACACTTTTTCTTTCCCATAAAGGAATCTACAGGCTTATCTCTTCTGTTTGTCTAATTTTTATTTTCACCGCGGATTCTCTGTTTGCTTGTCCTTAGACTACAATTAGCATCTTTCCGTTGACAGAGTGTAGAGACATCACAAGAAGGCGCATTTCGACCTGTTTTTCTAGATGAAACTTTGGACCAGTGACAAGTTTGATTCATGGCACACATTTTGAAACTAAGCTTTAATACTTTAAAGACAGGTGAAACCGCATCACATTTTACTAGTCATGGCGTAGCTTTCTCCCCATTACAAACTCACGCTTTCTCCTTGTTGGCTAGGGTCACTGTCACAAATCCCAGACTGGGAGATGTAATAGTTTATGACAGGACGACAATCACGAACAAACAAGTTTAACACTTAACAAAACAACCCATCAGACTCACACATTTATTAACCATAATTATACAAATAATAGCGCAATTACATACATTATATTATTGAAATCAACTGCCGTACAACGGCCTTATTCTCACACACACTCTCCCTCGGATCCACAATCCGGTAGTTACTCCTAAAGGCACTTCGGCCTCAGCCTCTCCCCTCAGGGTCTTAATAGTACATTAATGATTCACTGGCACCGCAGTCTCTCAACATCACCTTCCTATTGCCATACAACTTATCAGTTCACTTGCCCATCATCATGGCAATAATATAGTATCTCATTCACTCTCATATCTACGTCCCTGTCCGTGGCCCGACTGCCACGACTTTATGTGCCTCTACTGTCCGGCCCCGACAGTCTCACTTCTGGCCTATGTATGGCCTCCGGCCCTATGCTGGCCTATCACTTGTGCTCATCGAGGTGGCTCTTCGGCCCGTCCCCGACACCTACAAGAATAACATTACATTGGTATAATACCCTACCATTTCTATTCACTCCACCTCTCCTTACAATCCATGAAGCGTACACACACTAGTTCACCTTTCACTCACCACACATCTTACGGTAACACACCTCCATCGGCGTACACACTACTCACTCGCGCTACAAATCCATGACTCACTTTCATCTATCGCTCGTGGCGCACATTGCTATATCCAATATCAAGGACTTCCACATTCCTCACATATACTTATTCACATCATGGTAATAGACGAATATAATATAATACATCAATCATAATAATCAATCAACGTCCTACATACCAGTCATTACTGGAAAGACTCTCTCACTAGTCTTCTCGACTGCTCCCTTTATGTCCGCCCGATGGGCTCTTATTCACAGGTCCGCTCCGTAGGACCTTCTAACTTGCAGTGATAGTAATACCGCGCTTTCGCCTCATTCAGACCCCCCCCACTACTCACAACAGCACGCTTAACTTGCTTGTCTCCTGTGAGCCCTTCTTACTCTACACCCGCTCTGTAGCAATCCCCTTAATTGCACTCACTCCACTCGTGACAGTCACCCTTACGTCGTTTGCGAGACATGAGCCCTACATTAATTGTAAATGGGCCTTTCAAACTAGCACACTTTCCTGGTTCAGGTCTTCTCTGTTAGAATAGTAACAGTACATCAGAAAATAAGGTAGTTTTCTGATCTTTTGTGCCATTTCTTATTTCCAATTCGTTTGGAATTTAGTGTATTGTTTCCTTATTGTTTATTCCGAATGAAGGGCTTTACTACATACACCTTAAATATTTTCTTTTTCCTATTCACATTTTAACTATTTTCCAAGCTCTTCTGTGACTGCACTTGTTTTTTTTTTTTTTCTGGAAAACATTTTCAGCATGAATAAAGCGTTGGCAAAGTTACTGAACGCCTGGTTGAAAAACTCTGTGAAAAGACAGGTGAAAATTTCAAGACTACAGCGTCTGTCGTAACGGTGGATAATTTAACAACCCTTTCAGTCTGAGTAGCGAGGCGTCCCCATCGCAACCACTAGAAATATTCAACGTATGGGACTATTTTACCACACAGAACAATAAGGGACCTTATTTCTTGTTTGTTCTCTCTCCATTTTCTGAAAACTTGGAGATCTTGTAGTACGTAAAAAAAAAGTAGGTTATAACAAATGCACACTCTGACACTTGTTTAAAATGCCTTGACACAAATCCCAGACTGGGAAATGTAATAATTATGACAGGACAACAATCACGAACGAACAAGTATAACACTTAACAGAACAACCAAACAGACTCACACATTTATTATACATAAAAATAAAGACATACGTGCATTACATTATTCAATTCAAATACCATTCAATGGTCAGTATCCCCGACATTCATGCTTCTACGGGTCCACAACCCGATAATACTTCCTAAAATATGCTCTGGCCTCAGCCTCACATCTATATATATTACTTGCTGACCCCTCTTGTTGGCTCCTGCTCAACCTAATCTCCGTATCTCAATCTCCCCTCGAGGTCTTAACAGCACATTACTATTTCAATAGCACATTATATTCTCAATGGCACATTAACATCGTAATAGCACATTAACATTTGAATAGCAATAAGGACAATAACAACGTCCCTGTCTGTGGCCAGACTGCCACGACTCATGTGCTCCCGCTGTCCTGCGCGACAGCTTCACTCAGGCAGGCCTGTGGGTAGCCTTCTGCCCAACCCCGGCACAAGTCCGCTCACCGCGGGTGGCTTCTCTGCCCGACCCCGGCACCTATAAAAATAACATTACATTTCTATAACACCATACAATTACTATCCACTTCACCACTCATTACGAACCATCAAGCGTACTCACAATAGTCCACATTTCACTCACCACACATCTTACGGTACCACACCTCCACCGTGTCACACCGTACTCAGACTCGCTACGAATCCATGATCCTAACTTACATCTATCGCTCATTGCGCACATCTCTATACACAGTAATCAATGACTTTCACATTCCTCACATGGTCATAGGAGAACATAGTACATCAATCATCATAATTATCAATCACAGTTCAACCTACCAGTCATCACTGGAAAACACACAATCTCCCGACTGCTTTCCCACGTCTGTCCCCTTGGACCTCTTAACTTGCAGTGACTTTTCACTACACAAGATTTACCTCATCGCCTTCACTTTACTCACGTCTTGCTCGCTTCCAGGTTAACTAACAGAAGTCAATATAGGTGAGCAGCCTCACTATCCCGTGAGACAATCCTACCCTTCCATGCCCCCGTAATCCTTGAATCTCGCTCACTCCACTTGTGACATGCCTTACGGCACTTATCCAGCTGTTTCACAGTTCTGATTTATCATATCTCCTTATCATACTAACTAAAGCCCCAAACGTTTAACATCGAATTTCTCAGTTGTGCAAAAACAAGAGTTAAGGCTGCGAGTGGCCAATGGTTCAGAATTACAGATTTCATAATCTTCTCACCAAAAAAAAAAAAAAAAAGGAAGGTTGGTTTTATTAGTTACTCAGTGCTGAACACATGCAGATGGCACGGATCCTTAACCAGCTAGGTCACAGAAGTAGGCTGTTGTACCAGAGAGTATAGATTTAGATCTATACTCTCTGGTTGTACTGAAAAACACATCAACTGGCGGGAATTTCCATTTATGACAGTGGGAGAATGCCATAAACCAAGGTGACGTCATCAGTGGCTTTCTATCTAAATATAAAAAAAACAGCAAGGAAAAAAAATTCACTGCTGCGAGGAAGAAATGCCCAGACCTGAAAAAATTACATGTGAAAGATAGTTCTTTTTGCTACTATGTCTATTCCTTTGACATGAAAGCGAAGTATCGTAATTTTGTAATAAATGAAAATAGGCCTAAAAATATCGAATATTGCTTTCTCCTCAACAATGATGGCCTCCCTCCTGGCTTTGTTTTGTTTCGTCTTTAGTACCGTGCATGTCATAAAAAATAACCATATCAAGCTTGGTGCGCAGTGTCCTGGCGCGCATGAGTTCTGAAGCAGGACTGCAGATTACTACTTTTATTGTAAGAGAGAGAGAACATCACCGAATAATGCTTTTTCCTCAACAATGGTTGCCTCCCTCCTGCCTTTGTTTTGTTTCGACTTTAAACTTCCGGTTGCGTTTCAAAGTTTGAAGGCATGAGTTTCTGTGCCGTCTGCCTTATGCACGGTACGGGCCATGCGGGTGTTACTGTGCCAGTTGTGAGTTGTTTTCTTCCTAGATCTACATAATCTGTGTGCTGATTGTGCGTGTTGTTTGCAACCCGTTCTTTGAATGGGTCCTTACACTAGTAATTTAAAATTGTACACCACAGACCTTGCAGGTTATTTTTTTCTTTCTTTCACTTTCACACAAGGCGAAAGGAAGGAATCTGGGGCTAGAAAAAAAGTTACTAGTCTTGCTGAGATGGATAATGCTTATACCCCATTTTTTTTTTTTTTTTACAACGATGGGACAGAGCCAAAGTGTTACAAAATGGTTTCTGAGAAAGTAAATCTCTAATTAATTTCGTTTACAACAATGGAATATAACCAAGAGAATACGACATTATAACTAAGACGGCAACGTTTATCTCCCATTTTCTTTATAATTTGGGGACATAACCAAGAGAGTACAGCACCTGAATCCGGCTTCGCCATCGTCAAAGGGATTCTCCGCTCACTCACCGATACACAACAGTGCACCGATATGCACCAATTTCACATCTAAATTTGCGTAACAAATATTTTCACAATTTTTTTAAAACATTGACATTTCTTCATCACAAATCAGTAGAATGGGAACAGTGTGGAGTAAACGGCAAATTTAGCAACGAATTGTATGACGCACGATGAGCAATGCTAAATCATTTAGAGAACTTTAAAATTGCATGAAGATCCTGTATGCGAATTTGATTCATATGTGCCTTTGTCCGAGGATTCAAAGCAATGGTTTTAAATCTAGAGTCTAGAACAGATCACTGAAATCAGAAAAAAAAAAAAAAAAAACACTTTTATTCTCTTTGCCATCGGCTAACTGATTCACAAGATGAACCTTATCAGATTCACATCCGTCTGGGTATGTTTTTCATGGGACAGCTGATGATCCAGCTCTTCACACAACAGGAAATAAGGACTCCTGGTCAAGGATACAGAACGGAGCGTCCAAATTCTGGAGGATTTGTGGCTGAGCAAACAAATATTGCAGAATGCAGCACTCATCATCTCGCTCTCATCGTCACTGGATGGTCAACAACATGAGCACGATATCAAGGATGGACTTGGTATCTATCTATCTATCTATCTGTCTATCTATCTGTCTGTCTGTCTGTCTGTCTGTCTGTCTGTCTGTCTGTCTGTCTGTCTGTCTGTCTGCCTGCCTGCCTGCCTGCCTGCCTGCCTGCCTGCCTGCCTGCTTGCCTGTCTGAGTAACTGTCTGTGTGTCTGTCTAGCGGGTACTTCGTGGGCACTTCTGGTAGAGACTCCTTCTGATTATCTTTATATTATTCTGTCTATCGTCTTGCTTTTTTCTAGCACAGTGTCATCATTATTGTGTCGACGTGCTTCTTCCAAATTCATCTGTCTGCGCAGAGCCACAGACAAACATAAAAAGGCCATGTGACCTCACTGTACACAGTTATCCCTATCTCTATCTCTCTCTCGCTCATTTATTTATCCTTACGGATCTCACAGACCACCATGGCAGAGCTCAGAAGTTTCGAACCGTTGCCTATGGAATCCAAACATATATCAGCGACTGGAACTGCACGAAAAAACTCCCTCTTTCACTCATCGCCCACACCTTTGCTGCCAGATTTGTCAAGAAATGGATTAGCGAGAGATTCACCAGCGTCATTGTCTTCTTTCAAACAAAGCAACTCTCAGTATTTCTCCAAGGACAGCACATTTTCAACTGAGAATAATCAACAGTTTTGGAGACATCATATTGAAAACCCGTGCAATATGAGCATGTATGCGAAAGTAAAAGATAGAAAACTTCCTTCCTTAGAGGATTCTAACGAAAACGAACAAAACACAATCCTGTGGTCTTACGGAAGGGAAAGACATTGCAGAAAGCCAAGACACATCAAAAAACGACCAGAATCTCTCTCAACAGCCATTAGTCCCATTGGTATCCACGACCGGGCGCAAGTAAACGACAACCATAATAATTTACACCACAGACTTTCAAACGTGCGTCGTGGAAAGGAACCTAGACTCACAGGGATACAACGGCTTATCGTAGGCGGTTGTTGGGAAGAGGAGGTGCAGTTTTCCTCAAGCACTGATGAAGACGACACTCGCCAAGAATGGCCCCGATCTAAACATTGTAACTCAGAGTTTAAACAAAAGGCGTATAAATATGACCCAGAAACAGATAGCGAGGCTGAAACAGAGCAAAATCTGGATTCTGAAACGGCAGCAGACTGTTCATTCCATCCCCTTCAAACCGCCGAGAACAGTTCAACTTGTGGCTTTACTGGGCAGGACCACAATCGCCGAGATGTATGGCAACCAAAGTTAGGAAGGTCGGGGAATGAAAATGCAGATGGACAAAGAGTAGAAAGTCAAGAGATACGAGGGCCACGATTTCATTACCGACAGCGGAGATTGGTACCAGATTACCAGGAAGATCCAAAACAAGAAATGGAACAGGATGGTATACAAAAACACAACCTGTTTGACTTAAGATACGAAGATGTTGAAGGATCCACATCCACTTCGGGAGAAGAAAGTTCTAGCTCGGATGGTGACGTATATAGTCATCAAATTGGTGATCCAAAGAGGCAGAGAAGGCAAAGACCGGGGGACTTCACACTTGAAAAAAATGACGATGTTGCATCCAAGGCTGTGCCATCTCCAGATAGCAGAATCAAACGTTCTAAATCTCCGGAAACCTCAAAGAACACGAAGATGAAACAAATAAAAGATAAATCCACAGGTGGGTTGTCCACTTCGAGAACCAGCGATGACAAGGTTCAAGTTACAGAAGTCTCACAATCGGTGCCGGAGGTACCAAATCTCACATTGAATGTTGTTGTCAATCTAACGAGTGCACTGTCTGAGTTGGGTAAGTCTTGTGCGGTTGTGATTGTACCACTCACAAAGAGTGTGTACACATAACGGTGTAAAGGGAGATATCTTACTAAGCCGTCGGTCAGACGCAGTCAGATGGTGCAAGCAAAATGTACACCAAAGAAAATAATATTAGCAGGAGGTGACTGTGTCTGACCGGGCTTTGTATGATAGGGTCTTTCCTGATGTACCAAGAAAATGTAGGAAACTGTGCCGTCCACGTCTTGTCTGCCAGCATCTGATTGTGTCTGACCGGGCTCAGTATAATATCTCCCTAACTGTGCCATTTTGATATTTAATTATAGTACATTTCCTCCTTATAATTTATATTTTCAACAAATATATTACACAGAACAATAATTTATGGAATGGTTTCAAAATTAATTTTTTATAGTTAATTAGAAAGACCGATCCATTTTTTTTTCTTTCCAGAGGTCACCGGTAACGTTCACTTAGGGCTAGTTTGATCTTGCCTTATCTTGCATCCCAGGTATTTGCACAGAATGGTGCTCCTTTCATTTTTAGATGAAACTATTAATAAGTGGTACAGGTTATGTTGTTGATAACGTGGAGATTGTGGAGCAAGAGGACGAGATTCACATGCTTTGTTTTAATATACTGATTTTCTTGTCCGTTAATTATTCTAAATTACTCAGTTTATAATTATCATTTTCCTCCCTAGCTCCTTTGACCCCACCCTCCTTCTTACATACCCCTTTTCCCCGGCCCTCAACACATCCCATCTTCTTGCTCCACCACTGCCTAGTGACATCTCATCTCCGTGTCGAAAGTATTGTGTAGATGAAGTTGTATATGTTATAACACACAGTACAGAGCAAACCAATTTTTAGCTAATCACTTTTCTCTGTCTTTCTTGACAGCTCGGTCTAAACTATCACAGGTAAGTAGATCAAGGGTTGGGAACTCGAAAAATCTTACGGTAATATTACGTATAGGCCATAATGACAACATCAATAAAATCAACCTCTTGAGCGAAGCTGAGGAAACCCAAGTCTATTTTTAAGTTAAGATATGCTCAAGCATAAAGCACCGACTACCGTTTCATTTACAGTCAACAATTCACGCCTTTTGCAGACGCCGAAGGAAGTCAATGTAAGCTAGACATTTTTTGGAAAGCGACAGTTCCTGTAAAAAACACTCCAGTGTATTGCCAAAAAATGTGTCCCAAATTAAGAAAATTAGTGTCTCATCCCCTTTATTTGTGTGGAAGATTAAATCTTAAAGTAAAAGATCCTAAAATATTTTAAGTTCCTCAACTCCGGATTGTGAGTTCCATCTACCCAGACACCTATCTCCCCTTGATAGTATTTTTGTTTTGTCACGACCTTTCCTCGGTATTTCTCTTGGGTCTATCTATCTATCTATCTATCTATCTATCTATCTATCTATCTATCTATCTATCTATCTATCTATCTATCTATCTATCTATCTATCTATCTGTCTGTCTGTCTGTCTGTCTGTCTGTCTGTCTGTCTGTCTGTCTGTCTGTCTGTCTGTCTGTCTGTCTGTCTGTCTGTCTGCTTGCCTGTCTGTCTGTCTGTCTATCTATCTATCTATCTATCTATCTATCTATCTATCTATCTATCTCTCTATCGATCTGCCTATCTGTCTGATTGTCTGTTTGTCTGTCTGTCTGTCCGTTTGTCTGCATGTCTTTCTATCTATCTAGCTGTCCGTCCGTCCGTCCGTCCTCCCGTCTGTCTGTCTACCTGTCTGCCTTAGATCTGTCTTTCTGCCTGTCTGTCTATATCATCTAACTTAAACTAATAACACCTACCAATCTATCCATCCATCGCAAATCCTCTGAAGTTTCTTGTGTCCCCTAATGTACAATTGTCCCTCTCATAAGACTGTTGATCTACCTTTTTGCTTGCCTTTGTCTGTGCACCATAAAATTAATCCAGATAACAAAGGAAGTATTTTTCTCTTGTGCAGAGAGATGACGACGTGCAGTCACCACCTCGCCCTCGATACATCGAGAGAAACGACAACGACATTGAACATGCTAGCAAAATAACTCCATCCAGTAAAGTAGAAACAACACAGCCATATTATCTTCGCAAACAGCATCAACAGCAAAATGATGAAGTTGTGGAGAAACACCATCCGAAGCTGAAAGACAGAAACACACAAACGCTTAAGTCTGAGGAATCCTGCCGTGAGACTGCCACTATTTCTAAAGTAACCAGCCCATTGTCCCAGGAGTTGGTCAAGAGCGCTACACGCTCCATAGAACGCGGGCGAAGGGGAACTCAAGACAGAAATGATTCAGAGGAAATCCTGTCCCGCACAAGCAATATGTCATTACCAAAAGAAAAGAAAAAGACAATTTCAGTTCCCCCAAGAATCACGGTGGAAGTCTTTAAAGATATCGAGTCGAAAATGCTCGGTAAAGATGACGTTTCAGATTCTGCAATTGAAAAACAAGATAAATATGAAGATCGACAACAAAAATCAGCAAAATTGGCCAAAGCAAATTCTATCAAAGATCCAATTAAACAGAAGTCTAGCCAAACGTGGTCAAATTTAAGAAACAGTGACAGAGATTCGTTTTATGGAACTTCCTGTAACGTTAATCTGGAACTGGTCTCTCAGGATAATGTTCCCGAAGCCAGAAAAAGGACAGAAAACAGTGCCCATGAGGTGAGCTCCCAACACCGTAGACATAAAAGCAAAGAAGACATCAAGAAAAACCCGGCTAAGATGAGTTTCTTGAAAGATACACCAAAACAAAACACCGCAGTGCGTAAACAAATCACCATGGACGATGCCAAGATCATACAAAGTGATGAAGACGTAAAAGATCTGAATGTACGGAATTCCATTGACGGAGACGTGGCACCCAGACAGCAGGGAGATCGTCCTGTCTTGCAGAAAGACCGAAAAGATGTGGCTGAAAATGAATCTTTAAAAAAGGCCGTAAAAGTGGAGTCTACATATCACCGACATTCTAGAAAAGGCGTCACGGAAGAGTCTGGTACCACCATAACAGATGCAGTTTGTAAGGAAACTCGGGAACTTCTACCACAGAATCATCGGCACGTAGATCTGAACAGTCCTCTCCACATATTCCCTCAGGGTTCTCGGCAGAAAAATACAGAGAAGACAGAAATAAACTCGCCAGAGGCAAAAAACGATGACAGATTCGACAATGTTGCTCAATTTGATGAAGATGAAAGACCACAAAAGTCTTCAAAAACCAGACATGGGAAAAACATATCTAAAGAAGAATGCCTTAACCATGTGAGACAAAACCATCGTAACACTCAAGATCTCGATAGCAGACACGTTCTGCGAGTACTGTATAACAAAATTAAAAAAGGTAAATTTGATTTTCAGAAATATGTAAAGCATGAGCAGAGCCGAATAATTACTGAAACTCAGCCGCTGGAACTTAGCCAGGCAAAGGGTGAATTCTCATACGAACCGGACATCAAAGTTAAAGACATCCTGAGAGGAGAACATACCCAGCGTGATAGTAAACAGCACACAACGCCAAAGCCCGACAGAATCCTCACGAATATTCATCGACAGGAAACTAACGAGGGAGATCAAAACATAAGATTTTCAAAGAAGAGAACTTCGAGACTGCCAGTACCAGTGAAGATATCCACAGGTAGCCCAGAAAGAACAAAGAGTATTCTTGGGCATCTGACAGACATAAGTGAAGACTCTTCAGAAAGAGCAGTTCACAATATTCAAAGCGATAAAGACCAGAAATTCTTTAAGACAAAATCACATTCTCGTGGGCAGAATTCGGACGACCGTGATGAAGTGGACAACTCACAGTCAGCATCCTTTAAAGAACCCATGATTTCCAAGCCGCAAGAATTTTGCCAAATGTCCCAGATCAGTGACATAAATGGCAGCCAAAGAATGGAATCAGCAGTCTTACCAGCTGAGCCCAACCTTGTAACCAGTAAACAGGCTGGCTGTTCAGATGGAACAGATAGTGGCCAGCGTTTTATGAAAAGCAAAGCGAGGCAAAGCATAGCGATGGATCTTAGAGCAAATAGATCAGTGAGTGGATACATCCCAGGAAACGTTGCAATGCCAATGGCAGATGATATGATTATTTCCTCCAGTAACGATGATCAACGTAATTCTAACGAAGAGAGACGTCCGAAAGTGCATGAGTACAAATCAGGACCTGGTAAATGCATGAAAAATGTCAAGCATATGATCAAAGAAGAGCTCGAAGAAAGTGGAGCAGGCGAGCTGACGAACAATAACTTTCGAAGGATGGGGCATGCAAATGAAGAAAAAGATCGATCACGTTGCACCTCTGGACGTCAACATATTCACGAGAAAGGAAACGGAACCAAAGCTGCGCAGGCTGCACAAGGCACAAACTTACTAACTAGGCAGAATGGGCCACAAATCACTCAGACACCTGGTAGAAAAGCTTGTGCGACACACGAGCAAAGAAAAAAATCATGTCGTTCCAAACTCGTCAACAGATTCCAGGAACAATGTGAAGTATGGCAAAATACTCTCCGAAATTTTCAGAATGTTACAAAACCAACTGCCAAGGAGACTAGGAGAACGAAATCTGACTATGCGGACGAAGATCTCACCAATGAAAATATTCCTAATGGGCCCAGGACAGAGATACCACAGAAAATGTCCGTACATCAAAACAAGGGATCGGATAGTGGATTGTCATTGCTCGGCTTTCACAGTTTGCCAGAGTTTGATAGCGATTTGAATGTTGGCGAGAGGACAACTCCTTATGGTGCTGGTGTGCACGATGACAACGCAATAAAGCAGGATGTTCCGCAGCACGAAGGCGAGCACACAAGGGCAAATGATTGTGATTCGCAGCAAGGGCAGACCAATGTAGATGAAACAGCACAAGATTTCTCTCAACCAACAGCTTCCTCAGACGAGGGGCAGGGCTCCAGACTTTCTTCAGTTTTCAATACATCAAGTATGGACCGAGCCCACGGAAATATCGGTAAGAAATCAGTGTCTTCTTCTGTAGAACAACAAAAATCTGATGCTAGGAAGATAAGCGATATATTCCATCAACAGACAAGGGTTTGCTTTCACAGATTACTTGGTGGTCAGATGCAGACGGAGAAAGCACGGACTTACAGTAATGAACCTGTAAAGAGTGCCCGCGAGATCTCAAGCCCACAAATTGCCAATGAAACTAATTTAGCTTTAGAAAATAAGGATAAACTCACAGCTCAGCATGAGTCTGAGAAACATTTTGAAACAAAGATCCCAGATAATTTTCAGATAGTGAAAACAGAGAACAGAGTCAGTCCAGTGGATGTTTCAAGTGATGCTGCTCAACCAGAGACGCTTGGCGGTGACAACTTGTCTAGACCCATAGACAATTTCGTGCCTAAAGAAGACTTCAAGCAAGACAGAAAGGTTTGCTCGGGCATGACAGAAAGTGTCCCTACGTATTCACTAAACATTCAACGACAGGTTTTGGATGCGGTTCTCCAGGTCATCAATAGAATTGTACCTGTACTGCAAAATCAGAATTTCAGTGGAGAATCCCAAGATGACATCATCAACAAAGTTTGCCCCGCACAGACAGATGCTAGGTATCCAAGTAATTTACAAACCCAGAAAAGTCCAGGCTATTTGAAAGATCTCCGGAACATGCAACAGACAAATGAGTCAGGTATGGTAATCTCAAATCTATGATAATGAAAGAGAAATTTTACCATATTGCAAAACGTTTTTCCCTACCTCTCAGTTAGTAACAAATGATTAACCTGCAAATTTCACATGCTTCCTAATCTTACTGATCCCCTTAAGGTGGCCACCATAAAAAAAAATTAATCCAGACGTGAGTAACCGTGAAGGGGTACTTTTAAAGTTACTATAATTATGCCTCTCATTTACGATGGACAAAGGGTGCACTGAAATGTGCGTTCACTAAACACATTGTTTAGAAACAGTTTTTTGGGGTTTCACTTTTCTCGAAATCGACCCGAATCCTCACAAAAGCAGTAGGTGATAAAGTTTTATTCGTGCCTATTCATTTTCGGTAATTCTTCAAGATATGTTTTTTTTTTTTTGTTTCGTTTTGAAAGTGAAGAAGTAAGAAATTTATTAATACACTTTAGTGATCAGTTACCAATAGGCCGATCGAGTCACTTTGTTTTGTGTTCCATTGCAGATAACTCGGCGCCTTCCGCGGTAAGTGATTCTGTTAAACCCAGTATCTTTACCACCACAGTCAATTCCTTCAAAATTTTAAACTGTCTTGATTTATGCAGGACAGCTGAGCAATACAAAACCAAAAACAGCACTGATCTTTCATACCAGGTCCTTTATACTGAGATGTTAAGCTTAAAGACATCAGTTACCGTTTGCAATAACATCACGATCCTTTACTTTATTATCATGTGAATGAGCACCACCAACATCATCATCATTATCATCTCTGTATATCTATGTGGGCATTGTCAGTATAAAAAAACAACTGGCAGTAAGAATGTCCTCCTTTTCTGTCGTTCTCAGGCAGAAAGAGAAGTTCTTTAAGGGACTTAACTATTTAAATAAACAATGACAGTATTTGTTAAGTGAAATCGAGAATTACGCCCCCCGAGGACAGTGATAGCGAGGGCAGCGGCCGGATAGTTTGTTTCATTTGCTTCACTTGGTCGTTCATGTTATGGAGGAGCTGCGTTTTTTTTTTTTTTTTGGAAATACAGAGCCGAGAAACGGGAAACACAGTTAAAGATAAAACATATAATGTGAACACTGTGACACTGTGTTGGCCTGAGATTTGGGAAGCTTGTACGTGAGAAGTAAAGATGATCGTTCTTATCGGTGGATTTAAACCTTCCGGCGGGCATTAGCTACAAGTTTCATACTGTTTGGATTACGACAATAAAATCTGCTTAGGTCTGAAGTTTTGACGTAGATGATCCTTTTCACTGATTTGAACATTCAGGCTGCTGGGGCATTAAGTCAAAGTCTGTTTTGTCTCTGTTTGAATGTGAGCTGTGCACTGTGGAGTTAAACGGCACCTTGTGCGCTGTCAAGAACTGTCAAAAATCTACTATGTCGCACTAGTTTTTGGCGCGTCACAACTGTCTTCAGTCAGCTGACGGAAAGAGATACTTTGCGCACTCAGTCAAAACAGACTTGATGAGCGCGCCGCCAGACGTAAATCCATACAGGCCCCATTTAGAAATGTGGAGAAAATCTGTCACGTTTCAAGATTCAGCATACTATCGATTATGCAGTCATGGAATGCTGTGAATTTAAACCATGAAAGGTAAAACAACAAGGGGACCTAAAAAAGTATTATCTGCAACCCTGGTTATGTCACCATGACATCGGATTTTCTCAGGGTACACAACAGTTAAGTTTCTAGGGCTTGATGCCTTCCCTACAGTGATCCATTCAGTTTTTCTTATTTTTATTTATCCTTTGGGCTTTTCGCCACCCATTCTTAACTTTCTTTATTCCTCGTTCCGTACCCATACTGGCACTGACTATTCAAAATGTGTTTAGGTCTATATCTTAGGAGGTTCGCTGCCCTTGGTATTTGCACCTCACTTTTCTTGCTTTTACTTTTCCTGTTGTGGTAGGGGTTAGTTTTTTTAGAATTTTGCCCGGGCAGCTTCCTTGCACGATTTCCAATTGCCAAGGTATCTTTAGCGTGCGCAATGTGCACACGGGCCCTCCGAATTTTTCGTCCTGTCCGAGAAGACTAAGTGTTCGATCCTACCTACCTTAGGATCAGGGACATGAAAATATGAGAAAAATTCCAAAACCCCAACGGGATTTGAACACGTTACCTTCGGCATGAGAGGCCAGCACCTTGCCTGTAGACCACCGTGTCCCCTACTATTCAAAATGAGGAAGGAAGGCAAAGCACCTTTGTCTGGGGTTTCTTATTACTAGAACTAGTTCTCTCTGGGCGAATGTTACAGACGCTTCATTAGGCAATGACAGCATGCATTTGTTACGTAAACCATTCATTCTAGTCGGACACGGCAGGAATGTAGAGGTGAAAAGGCCTTCAAAAGGCTTTTCATGTTATCTGAAGTAATGTAATCGATAACCTTCCAATCAATATCGAATGAACAGATCGATAGTATTCAGCCGCGCCTCCAGTGCAGCACACCTATTGATTTCCACTGAGATCTAAGTGTGATAAAGAATAACCGTTTAGAGAGCCATTATAAACCTTCATGAATTTTTACGAGAGATGCATTTATTTATTTATTCCCCTAGATATTCCCACCATAAATCCATATTGCTTCCTGCTCATGTAATCAAATGTTATGGATTAGTTTTTAAGTAAACCGACTAATGATCTGCACGAATGCTCGAATACCAAAACTTGCACCACCGAGTCCCTACCTACTAACTTGTCTTTGTGTTATATTCTACAATTGGCAAGATCAAGAGCTTGGATAGATGGGAACCTTCTAGTGTGGGGTTGTGGGTTAATAAAGTAAATTAAAGAAAACTGATATTTTTAACTCGAATAAGGGAGTACTTTTCAGCACAAAATATTCATATTTTAAGGAAGATTTATAGAGTAATATTGATAAACTACAGATAAATAAAACATGTATATTTAGCACTGAATACAAACTTAACATAATGAGCAGTTTGAAATGAGGACCTACATTTCCCTTCTGGCCTGGGCCTTTTTACCAGCTTTGCACGGGCTTGATGGCAGCCATGTGAGTTTAAGGGGTGTTCAGTTACACACTGGTTTCTTAATGTTGAAGTAATGAATATGAAACCTGTTGGTTGGGCCCAGCTCGGCTGGACGGTCAATACACGCCATAAGAAACTGTCAATTTGTTCTTTTCTGTTCACTTTACCAGGTTTAGTCGGTGCCGCTTGCCGCTCCTGTACCGAGTTATCAGAGCGTAGTGTCCAATGAAGCATACATGATACAGTATTGTGAGGGTGTGTACAGAAAGCGGGGCGGAGAGGGAGTGGCGTGGGATAATAATTCACTTTACTAGTCATACAGGAAGACACCACGAGGCATGTTTCTATACTTTCTTTGAATAATTCGCATAGCCATCGAGTTAATTAATTCTTTCATTTCTCCATGCCGAAGAAAACTATTTCCACCATAACAGAGATAAAAATATAAAGAAACAAAACCCAAGCTTCTGAAGATGGAAAGAGAAGGTTACTTTCTCTTTCCAATATTACGTGACTGTATTATTCAAATTTGGTACAAGTGAATGGCGGTAACCGTCGCATCAGAAATACCCCATTATGAAGAATGGCTGTCTAGAGTGCCCCCCTCCCTCCAAATATAGTTTTAATCTCGGGTATACTTTGCAGAGAAATGTTTTCGTTCTCGGAGCCGGTCATCTTCACAACCTCATTTTCGTATCTTATTGTATCAGCTTGCTTCGTCACAGCTAAACACATTTGTGGTGAAGATAATTATAATCCATTTATTCTAGACTTTTTGTCTCCATCTTTCTGGATGATCTACCCAGTGATATAAAGGTAATCACTCAGTACACCGGTATCACAGACCACACTGGGCAGATTCCCGGGAAAATAGAAAGAAAGAATCAGTCATTTTCCTTAAATTAAAAAAAAAGAATATGAATGAATCACTATCATGAAGCACTTTACAACATGAGTTTTACTTCCTGTGAAATAGTAGCTATCAACGTTTTAGACTTCACGTGCATTTTAAAATGACCCTGTACTAATATCAAACTACGGTGGATTCTGCAGATATTTAACCTCTTCACTCCTCTCTGAGGAAACGGCACAATCAGTAACAAGGCTTGATAGTATAACATTCAGACCCCTTCAGTTTACTCCAAGTGAGAAGCGATAAATGTATGTTTTGATTTCGTATTAGTTAAATAAGTTCCCACAAAGACAGCTGATCCCAAAAATAACCAGTTGACTTGACAGAGAACAAATACTTCAAGGGTAACAGGGGATTAAAAACGTGTATTTAATCATTATATTAACGCGAAGATCACGGGAACCTACATGCCTGGCATGGACTTAGCTTTGTGACGAGTCACCAGTGTCAATAACAACGGTAAAGAACCAGTGAGACAGTCCGATCACAAACCAATCAATAACTCTTTACCGACAATTCTCACCTGACAACAGACCTGTACTGTAGTATTGCAACCACCCTGCCCCCGCCCTGTCCGCAGGTTAACCCACACCAGGGAAAAGAAAGCGTGGTGTAGGAGCCATTGTGGGTTTGACATGTGTATGTTACTAATGACACACAAGAGTGCAGGAAACCTTCAGTACCGCCTCACTTAGAGAAAACTTCCTCCTGGACTTGGGACGTGACTTTGTGATTTCCTGAACTAACGCCTGTTCATTATATGTGGTGATATCAAGACTGGGAATTCAGTTTTCTTCAGTGTAAATTCTGTGGATTTCAAAACTTTATTGTTTAGCTTTCCTACTTGAAGCTTAACACGTACAGCCATGAACAGTGGAGGCTTGTCAAATGTGGCTTGAGCAAACTGGAGACACATGTATAGCTTTCATGAGAAAAAAATATTGTTAAGTATAATCTTGTTATGTTCAGGGATGGTAATTTTATGGACAATTATCTTCTTATTGTTTTCTCGAAGTAAATAACATGAGCGACAATACAAGCCAATCGTTTTTAAAATAAAGAGGAGGCTTAGGTATGCAGGAAAAAACTATGCTGGCCAACAAATTTTGTTCTCTCAGCGGGCTCACCAGCATTGGGTTCATTTGTTTATACGAAAAACGCTGCATCATTTTTCTTTGATTGCTTTGATATTTTTTCAGGATTTAAAATAAAAGTCCAGTTAACCCATTTGCAGCTTATACAATTATGTCTTGGACAATGAAATGATAATATGGTTGATAAAAGATGATTTTCTTCAACCCACATTTATATTCAACTAGAGAAATAATGAATATCAAATGTAACACTTTTGTCAAAAGAGAAAACCCTTCATTTGAGATAAAACAAAATAAAACAAAACAAAAACAACGACACAAACACAAACAAGTACACGAACAAGAGTACATGAAATATGCAAAAGCTTTGTCAGTTAGCCAGAACAGCGACAAACTGAATTAATCAAATGGAAGAAATATGTTCTTTACAACAGGTAGGCCGACATTGGAATGCTATACGTCCACAGCATTCATGGCCCACATTTGTTTCTGTGTGAGTCCAACCAGCAAATTATTGTCTGGGAATAAAAACTTATTCCACATCATGCCTACAACCTGATTGATAATGAATCGCATTATAAATTATGATGATGGATTGTAAACCCCTTTCCCCTCCCTCCCCCAAACTTTCCTCTCCCCAGTTAATCTGTGTCTGATTCATACCACATGCAAAACGTAAGCATAACCTCTAACCTCGAACTGATAAACGTATTGATTTTTTTAAAGAGTCGGAATTCAGCTGTTTAGATCGGGTTCATATTTCCTGAATGACAGGGTCACACGTAAAGGCTGTCATAGGCAGTTGACAGTCTCGCCCAATGTTACTGCTTCGTTAGTGTTGATTTCTGTGTCCTGTGATTCCCTATCAGGCATGAAAACAATCACTGTCCTTTTAATTAAACCTTTACATACCCAGACATAGATTGCCTTATCCAAGACTTCTGAAACATGCAAGATGATTTGAAATAATCAAAGAAGTGCAAAAATATAAATATTACTTATGAAAGACTTCAGTTGTGTCAGTGGGGGTAGGTCTTATTAAAACTCGCGCGAGTTGTTTTCTTAAAATGTAGATTATATGTTGATAAATTAGAAAATTATCAAAAAATAGAGCATTGCGTGCCAAATGACGTATTTCAAGCATAGATCACTGCTCAAGAGGGGGTTAATGACATGCCATTCTTTCGACCTATTCAGTGGTGGCTTTAATGTTCATTCATGATCTATAAACTGAATACTTCATAATAGAACTGTGGATGTCGTGCGGTATGCTATTCTCTCTGATAAATCCTGCCGTTTCTGATATGGCAAGCTTGAGTTATAATAGGAGATTGAAACTCTTGTAAGGTATTTCCTCCCTGCTCTCCCCTTCCCAAACCAAACATAATATTGTGTTAACCTTCTAACGCCCAGACAAAGTGTGTGTCTGTGTATGCTCAAAAAATTACGTAACGCACACAATATTATATGTAGAATGGTGAAATGAATGCAAACAAAACTTAAGTACTTGGGCAAAAAAAAAAAACAAAACAAAACACAAAAAAAAACTAAAATATTTAGGCTACTGATAGATTAAGTCCAAACATAAAACTTTAGACATCGCCTGGTGATTTGTCCCAAATATTGAAGGCTTGGAGCGAGAGGGTTAAAGTGTCACTGTGAGAGACACTGGACTGTCGACTTTAGCCTGACATGCAAAGATAAATCATGTGGAATATAAACCAAACATTAGTATCAACCAGGGCCAGATTGGGTTAGTGATCGCCTAAATTACCCACCGTAGCTGATAATGTTGGAATGATTTTGATAACTAAGGAACGTGGAAGATTCAGGAACATTCTTGGGGGTAAAATAATGCACGGGTAATTTTTAGTTGACAAGCGATAGCAATATCACAAGAGTTCACAGAGCGGAGCAAGGTAAAAGAGTCATGCACTGCATGATTATTAGGCTTTTGATAGTGGCAAACTATGTATGATGTGGTCGTCCGTTAGGCATCAAGGCACAGAATTTTCTGTTACGGTTAAATGAGCTCACTGTTCTACGATATCATTTATAAACTTCACTCCACCCTTCTCCTTTGCGAATCATTCGAGATACTGGGAATTCCAGTTTCCACTAGCATTATTATCATAGTAAAAAACCACAATACCATTAGCTTTAAAAGTATTTCACCCATACTAAAAGAGACCGGGGGGGGGGGGGGGGAGGGGTGTATTATCTCCAGAGAGAGGTGCAAGGGGAATTAACATCTGTTTATTGTCTACGTACCAAGACTTCATTTCTGTGGAGTGCTTAACTGTTGCAGGAAACGGCCCCTTTGACTTTAACTACGAATCTCCTAGTGTCGAAAGTGTTATTACCGTCTCCATGGTTGATCCGAAGAGGCAAAAGCGTTACTTCTCTTGTAGTTTGTCCGGCTTCAAAAGGTTTAAAATAGAAGTGCATAGAAAAGGAACCGGCAAATTCAAATCTCTTTATACACACCATAAATGTTCAATGTCTCTACAAAACCCGTAAAATACGTGAGCAAACAAAGAGGGATTGATCTTGTTAGAAGCTTTTCAGCTTTTTGTGCTGCTCGGGTGAGACGCAATGATAGAGAAAAATGCGCTGCAAAAGCTAGAATACGGGACCAAGTTATGCTGACAGCTTTCATTTCTGGTTAGAGCCAATTTGATCGATTTGTTGTTCAAACAAAATCACTGTGATGCAAGTAGCAGGCCTCTTCGATGTTATCCACGTATGTTTCGTGTTGTTTTGTCCTCATGTAGATCTGATACTTCTCAAAGCAATTGTACTTTATTTCATCTTCATACTGTACAGATGTACAGACACGTAGACCCACAAGTTGAACTAGAAAATACCTAAGCTTTTGATTACTGAGTGAATCCTTGATATCAAAGTTATCTGATTTATTGCTGACATGCTTAATTAGAGGTCTGAAGGGAAAGATGGAAGTTCTTGACGATTTCTCGTGATTTTATTTGCTGTGTTGAAGACTTTCTCGATTGGAAGTAATATAATTAATTCAGTGGCTTTTATGAATTTCATGAACACTGCAGCTGTTTGTTATACTTCATTATCAAAGAGGCAAATGTTTGGCTGTTTGGAATAGTAATTAGATGTGATACCGGACCTTGATAAAATAATGCCTCACCTACAAAATGCGTCAATTTTGAGATACACTCTGGTAAAACAGGTGACTGTGCTTGTGTAATGATGGTGACACGAACTTTCAATGAGGGTTGTCAACGATATGGTTCATTTTAACAAGGTAAGGAAACGATGGAGATTCTTGGGTGATCAATAGGTTCTGGGGCACTGCTGCGGTAAAGGGTCATGGTTCAGAGTCAATATCTGCAAAGGGTTTTTTTTAACGACTTACTGAATTTTTGGTTTAATGTGCACAGATTTTCAAAATTTGAGTTTATTTAGACTATTTTCCAATTATCAAACGGTCCATACTGACGAACATTTATTTGGAAAGTGCATGTGTTCTGTGTGAAACTTATCATGACAGGAATTCCCGTGTCCACATGTTCATTTGTCAGAGTAACATTACGAGTTTCCACAGTATTCCTGATGGTCCGCTGCGTTCATGGGCGACAAGTCTGCATAGCTATCTCTGACGCCTGGTTAAATTACAGTGTCCTTTTGTAGCACTGGTCTTGTGTGGCATACAATCGTTGATAATATATATCTTTTCTAGAGAGTCTGTAACTTACATCCACAGCGTCTTTATAACTACAAGTTGCCCTTCTATTTTCTCAAAAATCATTATTTTGGGACTTTTCTGAAGGAACTCTCTATTCGACTTCTTAAATCTTTTGCTGTTGTCTTAATTGGCTGATATTTTAATGCTATACTACTGGAGCCAATGACATCAACTCTCCAGAAATGTATACTATGTTGGGAGTTCCCTGGTCAGTGCAGTTTCCTAATTCATGTATTAGATTTATAAACTCTTGTAGCTGAAAACCGTACCAAGGTACAGACACACACCTTGCCCCTCATTTTCCTCCCGGCAGCAGCTGGGGTAAGCATTCAAAGTTTCTTTCATACAGTCTCCTGAATGGCTTTCATCAAATGAACACATTAGGAATTGTTCAATTTTTGTTTGGAAACTAACCTTGTCATATTTCATAAATTTCAGAGCGCCTTCCAAGGCCTGCAGGTTCGTGTGCGTGACTTTGAGGAGCATCATGGTGGAAGTTTTCGTCATGACTGCGTTAAGGTAGGAACGAATGATTTCTACCATTCTCAGAACATTTGCTAAAAAGTATTATATTATGTTTATAGAATAGAGATGAGACAAATAACATGGACATTTTCATGTGCGCCAATCACTTTTGACAAAATCATGATTAAGAAGACTACTCGTGAACATTTGAGGAAATTACATTCAAGGCTACTATAACGATATAAAACAATGCCATTTATCTTTTTGAATGACAAATTAGAAAGTCATGCATTAATTGTCAATCAAACGCTTATTCACTCAATCAGTCAGTCAGCCAATCAACCGATCAATTAATATAACTTTTATACATTTAACAAAGAAAAAGAAAAAGAGGAGAACCAGCTCGTTACAGAGGATACTGAATTGTGGAGAAGAGGGGAAGGGAATCCTGAACTAGGAAAGAAATGAATGAGCAAATAGTTACATGAATGACTGAAAAAGATTCATAGAGCTGAATGTGATCATGTTGTAATTTCAGCGGGCCATACAAAGACTTGCAAGCAAGAGTAATGATACACCTGAGGAACCGACAAGTCTACTTTTGAATGACAACCCAAAGGTAAGCTTTATAGTGTCAGATCCGTTCTACTGCTCTAAATAGTCCAAAATATTTCTAAAACTGTGGCTTCGTCTATCTGCGCACCTGTGTATCCATCCATGTAAATTTGAGGGGTGTTTATTACATACTCCTTTCTTACTGTTGAAATATAGGATATGAAACCTGTTGGTTGGTAGGATTTCGTGCCACTGGGCTGTCAACCATAAAAAAGAAAAAACTGTCAATTTTCCAGAGGGTCTTAATTTGGAAACTACTTGGCCCGATTTGAACCAAACTGGGAAGATATGATAGAACTCTTTACGTTTGCTGAAAAGCTGGGGTCATTTTTGTGGGCGGGTTCAGGCCTGTATTTCCTACAGAGGCAAGCGGCACATCAAAACATACAATGGTTATTTTGAGGTAGCGTCTCAGATGCCAGGAGGTGCACAGAGCCGTCTTAACTCAATGGTGCACTGGGTAGTTGCTCAGGGGCCTCAATGTTTTAAGGGACCTCATGCATGCAAATTTACATTGGTTTTAGAAACGGGAAAGCGGAGCCTATTGCTGTGCCCAGTGGCCCATAATGATGTTAAGATGGCCGTGGAGATACTATATAGAAACAAGTTTAATCAAGTCCTGGAGTTACTACACACTTGCAGATGTAGATCTGATGTCTCGTTTAAGGAAAAACAACACTATCCACACACATTATATTCTTACACGCCACAAAAATACTTGTTAAAATTCCCCACTATATTCTGATAAAGCGGACTGTATATCTTGCTAATGTTCCTACACAATCTATTAAGGCATGATTGCACTACATAAGGAAAAGAGTGGGAAATAATGAAGATCGCAAGTGAGCATGTGTAAAGTAAGTAAAATAGACACATGGGTTCGTGGTGTGTTTGTATACAGGCTTTACACGTGTGTGACACTGGAGACATACAGTCTATCGCCTGGTAAAAAACATTTGGTGACAGGTTAGCTAATCCTATTGTTAGATGGCTGTGGCTTGCGACTTGTCGAACAATGTACAATATGGCTTAGTCCTACATACAACAATACACAGGGCAGGGCAGCGCTGGATCTAGACATTGTGAAGCCCTTACGCCAGGAGAAACTTGACGCAACTGCTCGGCAAATTTGCTGTGTTGCGGAAAAAGAAGCTGTTGTTAGAGGAAAGTGTATTTTTTACATAGGAAGCTTCTGCTGAACTCCTAATATAGCTCTGTTTTTTTCTCTATGTGGCTTTGTAATTTATAGACTGCGGGTCCCCTAACTATGGAAAAAAGAGAATAATTAATATGCGGTCAATCCAGGTTAGATTCACTTTTTAAAATGTTTTTCCACAACACAGCGGACATGGCAGAGGATGAGGCTGGGAACAAATTAATGACTCTGGCAAATGAACCTGCGAAGGTGTTTAACACGGAAGCAGGGAGAGTTAATAAGTTTGTTACTTAAGTATAAATCATAATACAACATTAATTTTTCTTTAAAATCTGTACTTTTGAGAGATCTCACACCTGTTCAGGCTCTAGGCTGAAGTCAGATTAGTTTATGCCTATCTTGCGGAATAGTAATTTTTTTGTTTTGTTGCAAGTATTCATAACAGTTTCAGAGAAAGCAGCGCAACGTGTTTGCCTGTGTTTATTTTAAAGTGTTTTTTTCTGTGCGGGGAATCAGTAAGCTTCAGAACCTGTGAGTGATGTGGTCAGAATATTTCAGAGACCAGCTTAAGCAATGCCCTCCTCATTGTGTAGATATCTTTGATCTCAGTTTAGAGGAGGAAAAGCACGGCACGAAGAAGTCTGGAAATAAATCATTAAGCTCAGCAAGCCGAGGAGGAATCGAGTAATGAGAAGAGAGTGAGAGAGAGAGAGAGAGAGAGAGAGAGAGAGAGAGAGGGAGAGAGAGAAAGAGAGACAGAGAGACAGAGAGAGAGAGACAGAGAGAGAGACAGAGAGAGAGTCAAAGAGAGAGTCAGAGAGAGACAGAGACAGAGAGAGAGAGAGGGAGAGAGAAAGAGAGAGAGAGAAAGGAAAGAGAAGAGATTCAAAGAGACAGACGGAGAGAGACAGACAGAAAGAAAGAGAGAGAGAGAGAAAGAGAGAGAGAGAGAGTGGTGGAGATACAAAGAGAGACAGAGAGAGGAAGATAGATAAGCACACACACACACACACACATAGAGATAGAGACAGAAATTCAAAGAATCAGAGAGACACAAAGGGAGAGTGGCAGAGAGAGAGAGAGAGAGAGAGTATGAGAGAGAGAGAGAGAGAGAGAGAGGGAGGAGGGGTGGGGGAGAGAGAGACTGACTCAGGTAAAGCCCCATAGCCTGTACGACACAGATTTCACCAGGAAATGCATCTTCAATCTTGTCGGTCATGATAACCTGCTAAAACGTGTTACCAGATTAGATAACACGTCCGGAACAGCGACATTTTGTACCTGAGTGGTTTTCAAGTCTTTGTGGTATGGAGGAAACTATGACCATGTAATTTTCAGAACAAGCAGGTTGATGCCATGTTGTTCCGTTTACTCTTTTCTGTTTGTATGCGGTAGGATTTCGATAGAAATTTCTCGGCACTCATGTGTATAGCAAACATGTCTACTGGTGGGTTACATGGTGATATTCCAGCAAGAATTTTGAGGTGCATATGCGTAAAACAGCTTGTTGTATATCTCAAACGACAAAACGATGTTTGTTTCGATGCAAGTATGGGGATTTGGCAAGCTCTTCAAATATAACTTAGATGAGCTCACGGGAAGTCATCACAACGACAAAACAAATGGCGTATTAAAAGACTCGAGCAATGATGTTTTTGTTTTCTTTGCAATTTCTTTATTGTTTGGAATTTTATTTTTTTGGTGAAATTTCAGGACATATTCTCCAACGACCTATGCAGCCGGGTCATGGCACCCTTGATTTGCACTTTGATATACTAACATGTTCATAAAAGTGCAGAGCATTTTAGTTTTTTTTCCTATATTGAAGTTAGAGTGGGCGACAAGACATGCAGCGCAAGCCTATAATGGAACTTTTTTTCTTTTTTCATTGCTAAAGTGTCTAGGGTCGAAAAGACCTCCTACCTATGCCAGCAGGGTAAAATAGCAAATATATCAATCCAACTTGGACGTTTGGCTATGGGACCTGAGAAATGATGCTTTTTACTTTTAATTTCTGAATTTTTTTTTCCATGAAATTTCATTTGTTAGCCAAGGACCTCTTTGTCCAGGTCCTTAATTTGCACTTTAAAACACAAACAGCTCATAAAAGTGCACGATATTTAAGTTTTCAGCATAAAATTTACAGCGGTCGAGAAGATTTGCAATAGGGATTGAATAATATGAATATTGTATCTAGGGTAAAATAGCAAAGTGCAAATCAGGGTAACGCCGCACTGCAATACCGTGCAATAGGACCTACTGGCACAATCTTGATTTCAAAGACTTCTTTCAGTCTTGATAATTTATATATAAAAATGAACATGCATGTCCGGGCAACTTGATCTCTATACCTGAATCGAGCTCTTAAAATGCTGCATTCATCGGCTACGTTTCGGGGCTTTATTTAAGTTATTCCTTTCACGGGCTATTGATTTTCAAATTAAAGAACACCAAATATCAATCATAGGTCGATCATCCCATGAGAAATAAATCATTAATACTTAAGAACCTGGACCGAACCTTTTCATCTGAGCAAGCCCATGTTCCTTTGAAGTTATCAGAGCCGTCTTAACGCATGGGCACGCCGGACAGTTGCTCAGGGGCCCCAAGGGTTTAGGTGGCCCCATGCCTGTATAAGTTCACATTCGTTTTTGAAACGGGGAAGTAAATCCTCCGCATTACAAAAGAATCTGCCCAGGGACCCATTATGTTAAGACGGCCCTGATTATTATTACTGTTATTATTATTATTATTTTTAAATCTGTACCGCTTACATTTGAATCCCTCAATAATAAAATGACTGACAGGTCTTAAAATCACGGGGCTTAAAAGGTCAGAAAATTGAGTTTTTCCGTAACTTAGTCTTGCCATTTAGCAAGTCATTCTGTTGTGGCCTTAGACGCTGCCTACGTTTCTTTACTCAGAAAAGTCTGCATTATGTGATACATTGGATTACAAATGCACACGATGAATTTTGCATTAATCATGTCTCCAAACAAAATTAGTGAATTTGATTATAATGGATATTTTTTCTTACTTGCAAAATGTTATGGAACTGTCCACATTTACGTACAACTTCTCCTCATTCTCCTATGGTGGATTTTTTTCTCTAAGGGGGGAAAGGGGAGGTGAGATTGGAAGCAATCGGGCTGAAGGCTGACTGCAATGATGAGACATATTAATAATGTGGTTATCAATTACTACATGAATATTACATGGCTTTCAACACTGCCAGTAACCGATTTCGGCAACCGGTGTGTAATCACAATATCCTTTGAAAGAGATAAAGTCTATAAGATTCTATGGAGTGATTGTGTGAAGAGGGCGTAATCAGAAAATCATGTTTTCTTCGTGTAGAGCACATCAATAGTCACCCACCTGCATGCGATCAATGTCTCAAAGCCTATTCAATAACGCCGTGCAGATATCAAATGCCGATTCCGCCCCTTGGTTGCTATGATACATGAGAAACAATGCAGAAATGTTTTGCATTTGTTTATCTAAGGTTGGGAATAAACGGCATGGGAGTTCACAGACATGAAGGGGAGAACTGTCCCAATATTAAATACGATTAATTATAATGGGTGGATCCAGCTCGTATTGGTATAGAAATCTCAGCTAGAAAAGGAACGAATTTGTTTCCTGTCTTTTAATGGATTAGGCTGTCGTGCTTAGGATTAAAACCGATTTGTCTGGATCCAAACTGATCTTCATAGCAAGAGTTCTGGATTTATCACGGGGACTGATTGTGTTGATAGCATGTATAGCTGCTTCTAAATTCTGTACTCAGCATAAAAATATAATAGTAATAAAATGAGTAGATTACTGTCTGCCTTCCACTAGATAATTATAGTTCTGTGATTTTGAACAAGATCAGTTCAGTGCATTCTCCAGCACATAATTATATATTATAAAATAGTTCGGCTACATTCTCGTTTCTTACAGTTTGAGCAAAGAATCATCAGAAATAGACATCGGTGGAGCGGGACCTCGGAGGGCTTTAGTAATATGAGTTACCTACTTTTTCAGTTGTATTTCTCCATCTCAGAGCTACGAAATATAGACAATTCTTTCACCCAAATGTTTCCATGCAGTTGGCATTACGTTTTTTAGGGGAGGGGGTGGAGGTCGAGAGAAACCCGAAACTCCATTTCCACCCAGTTAAACTCATACTGTGTGGGTATGTACATTCGGGTAGTGGAAAGAAGGCGCTTATGTCGCTAATGCCTCTACACCCATGTTCTGAACTACATCATATTCACCTGGTGTCATATTGACGAGCACGGTATTGATAAGAAGATCATAATTCTCATTGTCTCCCCCACGGACATTGTCACAGTGACAACCTTACAGGTGAAGGCTTGACAGGTCTAGACCTACCAACACTGTCCACCTCTTGTCTCAGCGTGGTCTAGGCACGGCTACTGTTGTGTGTTTGATCTGATCCTTGTCCAGCTGGTCACTGACCAAAATTTAATGCAAATGTAAGATTTTTGCCTCAGCCTGAGCTCAACCGGATATTCAGGTGTAGGGTTAACAGGTCTAGAGATACCAACACTGTGCATCTCTTGTCTTGCTATGGTCTAAGCACGGGCTACTGTTGTGTTTGATTTAGTTCTTGTCCAGCTGGTCAATGACCAAATTTTTATGCAAATGTAAGGTATGCCTCAGCCTGATTTTCTACGAATAAATCAGGAGTAGGAGGACAACAGTTATCGAATACAGTTCAAATACAGTACTCAATTCTCAGTCACGGGGATCTACAAACTCGGATAAGATAATAATTAATAATTGTGCTGTGATAGACTTCTACGGAATTACAGTGAATAAAATTTTGTTCAACTTAGTTTTGATCGTCCCAAAGAGTTTGTGGGCAGATTTTTGGCAAAAACCAACCACTTCAGGAGAGCATTAATTTGTATTGTTTTGACGTGTTTTTATGATAACTGTGTTTGCTTGCCAATTAAAATATTTTGGCATACTACCTGATATACTATCTTTTCACTTAAAGTCACTACGTTTCTGAAATTTGCTGTTCTTTTTTCGTCAGTTCTGCCTTCTTTCCTGGAGTATTATAAGAACCCTAATTCATTATGACTTTCAACGAATCAGCATTTTTGAAAAATGTTTTTTGCATTTAGTCTTAGTGTGCCATAATAATATGTAGAGAGTACGCACGCGACTCTAGCCAGTAGAGCTTAACAGTGTACATGTCACTTCTCAGTAACGGCGTCTTTTACAAAGATGTTATGATATTTGATCTGATTTTGACAGTTTGTCTGAGTTTGAATTTTGAGAAAGCTGCGTCGACATAATAACGGTCATATTGAGCTAGAAAAGAGTAAAACCATAGACAAAATTTAGAAGAACGATTGGACACTAGCAGAGCCTTAAGAGTCTCGTCCCTCCGTCCTGCAGAAACTCTCGTCCATTGAATTCGCGCGGTGACCAATACACTGAACAGCACACCTGTCGTTGTTATTCTGACATCATGCTTAGAACGTTCCTTGTACACAAAGGTGATAACCATTGTTTGATACCATGCACTCTACAGCACTCTAGAGCACCACTTCTGACCCCCATCTGTGTTACCCTTTCTGCTTACCGTACGGCACATGTAATGTGCAAGTTGTAACGACGACAAAGCTTTTTCATTGAGGTCGCCAAGGGTCAATGTTACGAGGTGGGTCCTCGAGTGTTACGAAAGTGTTACGTGGGGGATTACTAGACTCGTGTTATATGGGAATGGTTAATTATAGAATTTACGTGTTCGACTGCATTTAATAAAATATCGAGAGGTTTTAGAAATTACTCTGCCATACCATGCCACATACACTAATAACAATTTCGAGTACGTTATATCAAGGACCTTGTAGGGCCACAAATTTATTACTTAAAATTCCTAACAATTTCGTCTATCTTACATATTAAAAAGACAACATCAGCAGCATCAAATGAAAATAGTATAATACATAACTAGAAGTCTCCTCTAGGTTCTTAAAGATTAGAAACTCTATATCATTCTGACTCATTCACAATTTACTTAGTAATTATTTATCTTCAGAAATATGATCTGCCTACTATCTCACAAATAATATTCTTATGTCTCAGACGACAATGTTAACTCAGTTAATTACTTATAACGGATCAAACCGTCAAGACACACTGACGTAGTTAAAATAGATCTAGATCTGCTCTAGGATGGGCTGGCAATCCCCAGCCTCATCCAGACACATCAATTACAATTTACAAATGTGTATATCAGTCACTCTTTCTAGATCTTAATTGCAAGTAAAACTTTATGGTCTTGCATCCCTTTGGTCGCACTTCTACTGGAAAATTAGGGTCAGATTCACATCATCTCGAATCATGGTGACGACACTTACGATTGGTTCCCTGAAACGATTTCAGGGAACTGGAGAAAATAGCTGTGGATTATTTTCATTGTCTATCCAGGACATAGACATGACGTTAACAGTCTGTTGGTTCTCTCTGGCTGAACCTTTGGCCGACCGCCCTCGTAGATGGAAGGTCTACATGGAAGTGAGATAGCATAAAGATGTTCCCGCTTATCTTCTGCAAAACCACGTGACTGCTCAAATTTGATTGGTGCATCCACTTCGAGCTCCGCTCGCAGCGCCAATAGATTCTATTAATAGTAACAGACAAAGTCACTAAACTATATCAAAACCCTTCGCAAAGTCTCTACACCCTAAACGTTTTATGTACGAATTTATTCACTCCTTATTCGCCCCGTCTTTCCCTGTTAAAGTACACCCAAACCACGGGGTCGAAAACTGCATCGTCACTGTTAATTTATCCATTCGTTCTATCTTGCCCCACTTTCTTTCCATCTCTAAGAAAAGCGTTACAAAAACAAACTGTCCACGGGAATAGTTCAAGGACGTTTGGACTGGCTAAAATCAATGATGCCATGTAATAAACAATGCGTGACCTAGCACGGCAATTCAAATCCTGACCCTGACAGTCAATGTTTGTGTGGTGACTGTGTGAGGTAAATGAACAGCCCTGCCAGATTGGCTTTTAGGGGATTTCCTGGGGACAATCACCTGATTAGCCAGGTGATTAAAGTATGCATGGCTGTGTTTGTAGTTTCTTATCGTCAGTTCTATAGTGACAATGTTGGCGGAATTTCATACAATGTACTTCACAGTATGAAATTTTATGTTGTTTAGTTTATCACAGGACCAACATTGAGTGTAATATTTTGTGTTAAGTGTGACATTTTTTGTGACTGATTATATAATAGACAGGTTATTGTAATGGACGTGGACGTGAGCAAAGGCCGAGATGTTTATGTGGTGTCAGTGGTACATTTTCTTTTTTATTCATGTGCAAAGTTCATGCTGTGTTCATTTTATAGGAGAAAGCTGACTAGTGTAGTTATAGATATAAATGTATGACATTGTTTCAGGCACAGGGAGTTGTGGTTCCCCTATGGCTGAACGTTTATAGATGACAGATCGAATGATGTGATGTCTGAATTTACGTCAGACTTTTGTGATGAAATAACTAAGTGATGGCTTGTGAATATGTGGACATTTACAAATGGCAGTGTTATATGTTAATCATCAAAATGATAAAATGTTGCTGAGGTCACAATCAACCTTGTGGGTTTATATCATCATGGTATGGTGGTGCTTGCATTGTGATAATTTTTGTTAATATTGAAAGTCTTTCCACTGTGTTTGCAGATCTCACTGGTGTCAGGCCAGAAAAAATCTTATTACCATTCGGCATAAAATATCTGACAATATTTTATCTATGGATTTCTATTTATGTTTTACAGCTTTCTTCCATAAGTTTAATGAATTAGATAGCTTGACTGTAATCACATAGGTCACTTGGCGGTATGGTAGTTTGATAAATGTTGTTTTTCTCATCTTGTTTGCAATTGTTGTCTCTTATGACGCTCATATTAACTCCGTACAGTTGAATTACGTATTTACGAGTTAAACCTGTCTTCATGTATACATTTCTAAATCACATTTTTATTTATGCTGAGCTTTGTTCAAATTGTCTGGAACATGACCTGGCCTGATCATGGGGTCTCGTTGTGACTGTTTTTATTTGATTCTTCAGCGGGCAAACAAATTTTTTTATAGCTAAGTATGAAAGTGGACAGGACTGTCCATCTACTTCATATACGTAAACACGGCCGCAGGTCAATTGAAATATAATATCCATTTCCTCGCATTTTGTTGTTGATTTCTGTACAAACACAATCTTCAGATAACCAGAACAGTGAGCTCCGGCCTTTACACTACCAATGTTTCCCTTATCAGAGCAATTCACTGTGCTATGAGAGTAATTGAGTGACAAATAATACCGAGAAGATAAGGTCAGATAATCTAATTGTAGGAATGCGCATTTTGCCTCTTTCATTCATTCAAGTTATTACCTCCCCTGGAATTCTAGTGTTACCAGTACAAACCACTGAATTGTTAATACATTTTTCCTACGGCACAAAGCGGAAAATTCATTGGTTGTAATTTACAAGGGAAAGAAACACGACGAAACAAAATTGAAATGAAAGAAGAAAAATGAAGCAATCAGGTTGGAAGACTTGATCTATTCTTTGATCAAATAGTTTGACTTCGCGCCTTGAGAGAGGTAATCTATAAATCCCTTAATGTCAGGCCTGGACTACTCTGTAAACTGATCCAAGGTCTCTTATCTGCTGTAAGGTAACAGAGTCACTGAGTTAGGACCTTTGATCAAGACCACAGTGCCTAGAGTTTCACAAACTTTGAGCCACTGGTTAGGACGTGTCGTCGTTTCTTCTCTAATCTATTGAGTCTGGTCTTTCAGAAGTTGGCTAATGTGTCTACACTCGTGACCTGATTCATAAAAACTCACAAAACGAAACGTTAACCCTTGCTACACAAACAATTTGTTCATATTCCTCTTTGCTAACCCACGCTGTAACAGAACATCGTTTCCATTCTTAAGCCGGGGGAATTCAGTTTGATTTAAATAAAGAGTATCACCCTTACCGTCCAGCGAGAATAGCTGAAGTAAAGGTTGATTTGCATGTGCCTTAAAACAAGTCTGTTTAATCCCCAATTGTCTACGTTTCCTGGAATGCTCAAAGTTCCACATATATTTCCATTCAAATTTGTTCTGTTTTAGCAAGAACTTAAATCGTGCTTCCCCTAACAACCAGACGCCCTTCTTCTCGGCCATTCTCATATTTTCTAAGTCTATATTTGGTTTGTGCAAAGGTGACAGCTTTTCAACAAGGGACGTCTTATAGTCAAGAATTTCGTTCATTGTCAAAGATGGCAACTGCTGTAAGCTATGTAACAGGTCTTGAACTAACAGTTGCCCTCAGAGCGAAACAAACAACGAGAACAGGAAATTGTAAGGGAGAATTCTGCTCAAGTCACACTAAAGGACCCTGCAAACATATCTCGAGTTTTATAGTAGATCAGATGAATGCATTTGCTGGACGCATACACAGGCATATTACAAGTTGTCAGCCTACCATGCAGTTTAATTGTTTACACTGTACCCCATTAAATAGGCGGAGGATTAGCAAGACCTTCCTGACGACGAATAACAGACCTTATGGCTGATTGACTCCCTTTGTTCCAGTGTAAAGGACCACTTAATTAGCCAAGCCCACGTCCATTCAAGATAGTCCCAGCCTGTTCTAGATCGAGGGCGGGTATAGAGTGACTAGTCTTTGACACAGTCAAGCCTAACAGTGATTAGGCTGCAAGTGCCAGTGCCAGTGTTAAATTAGGATGGGTTTTGTTAACTGCTCCAGTGCCCCGCTAACAGACATGTCAAGAACAATTACCACAATATAAATCATGATCATTTCTTAGAAAACCATAAGGCCTCTTGGGAATCGGTTACGGTACATACAAATTCTGGTGAGTCTGGTACATACAGGCTAGACATGAAATTGATGCTCACTTGGTTTAAACACGGCCCTAAGGCGCTTAATTACAGGGGCGAAGCTAGAATTGGCAATCATTATTAGAATATGTCCATCATGAAACTCAATTTTTTCTTTGTAACAGAGTAGATTTTATGAAACTGGTTCTCCGTTCATCGATAGATTTAAGCTGTAAAGATAGCCCAATATCAAAGCCCATTTCTGTAACGACTGGTGACTCAGAGAATACTTAATGAATTAAGCGTTTTGCCTCATATTAAATTTGCTATTAAATTTAGTTTAACATTTTCATCCCATTCTTGAATCAGGTAGTGGTCCATATAATCTCAGTTGTTCTCAAATAATCTGCATCAACTTTCTTACAAAGACTGCTGAGTGTTTCAACCACGAATGGGACGGAAGTATTCAATTACCACACTATCATTTTTTAAAATGTAAATGTCACCAGAAAAACCCAGACTGCAATGAGAAAATACTCGCAAAACCGTCGTTTGTACTTGTATTTAAAAACGAACGAAACAGAGTGACCCTGAAAAATGTTATTATTTCGCTTATTTATTCGGTTTCATTTGGTAACACTAAAAATTTGCCTAACATAGCTGCATGCTGTTACAAATGTTAGTCTAAGCCCTTATAAGTTAGGTCACCCCAAGAAAACAACATGTGAACACGCCTGTATATTCGTAATAGAGTTTAATCATGGGAGCAAAACCAATATGACATGAACTAGACGACCTAGGGCATAATTCATTTCAAGACGTAAAAAGAACATGAAAATTATCATATGAGAATGGAAAGCCCTGTACACACAAAGCATGCTAACACTTATAGGGATTTACTCTACAGTAAAAACGGCCATACATTTGCCGTGAAACGACAAGTCAGGGCGACGGAGTTCAAAAGATGACGAGTTGTAAATATTGGGCGACTTGATAAAACAATGGACGGTAGGGTGAGTGGTTTTTATGACCTGGCATATTTGCCAGGGGCCAGCGATTGAGCAGGAATTTATGGAGAAAATCGTTAAAATCAATCATTGTAGTGGATGTATGGAACTAGTGGGATCTGGTAGTGTAGCCAGTGGTGGATCTACATTTTTGGGACGCCGAAGCTTGATCTGTAATGAGGCCCTTTCGTAACCAGCAACAATAGGGCAGCATCCAACAATGGCAGCCATCGATTCAATCACAAGCGACATCTTTTTTAGAAATTCCCCTGAAAAAATTCCATCGATTTTGTTGAAAAATTCACTCATTAAAAACAGGTTTCTTCAGGTATTTGTTAAGCTTCGTTAGTTTCATCGTAGATCCGCCACTGAGTGTAGCCAGACTTGTAAGGTAAAGAAGGGAAGCCATTTGAAGAAAGGAATGAAGGTGTGGAAAGAGTTACATTAGATAATATCATACAGAGGTAAAGATGTAAAGAATTAATCTGACAAGGTCTGACCAAAAAAACAACAACAAAACAACAGGAAAGTACGCGAGAGAAAGAAACGAAGTTTAACATATCTCTCACAATCTGGGAGACAGCTTAAAATGGCACTTTGGTCACGGGAAGAAAAATACAAATGATTATATATGGAGGGGTGGGGTTGGCGTCGGCCCTGGTGGGTGTGAACGCCCGGATTACGTCAACGGCCTTTCCATGTTGCAATCAGTCGGGGTGAGAACTGCAGGTCATAAACCTCCCGCTCCTGGTGCTCGACCGGGAATTGTCAGCGGACAAAGTTATCTCATTCTCTGCCGGCTCGGGGAGATCAAAGATTTCATTGTTCTTGGATTAGTACCAAACAGCTGGCAAGTGATGGATACGTTATCGTTATGTCTCTGAGCGAATGGCACTGTCAGATTTGAATATGATCACTAGAGTTTGGAATTCTCAAGGCCAGGATGATTTGATATCAGTTTCTCAGCCAATGTCCTGCTCCATGAAAACCTGTTGACTTGCAGAAATATCACGTTTCTAATATTTCGTCAGTTTTTCGTTAATCTGTATAGTTTTTTTTTTCTTTTTATTTACTGGCGACTTTGGCTAATATTAATTGTAATAATTTATCTGCTCATGTCTACATTAGAGTTTTGTTTTCTGGTACACTGATGATAGTTTTTGCTGCTCACTTTCAGTGTGCATTTATTTAGTGATGGCCCTAATGATTCATGTAATTTCTTCTTAGTAGTCGGACAGTGAGCAACTACAGAAACCAAGATGTTAAATGGCCAAGGCCTTTCGCACAAGAGCCGTGCTTATGGAATGGACCTTGTGTCATAATCCGAAATTGATTTGCTCTTCAGTGACTTGCAGTGATTAGCAAATTTGTAATGTTCGGAACTCAGTAAAGTAATATTTGATGTGGGAGGCGCAGGGATTATTGATTATCAAGTACTTAGAACAAAGGTTACTCCCGCAAGGTATTTACCCAGGATTTCCACATGAACAAAATGGGAGATAATCTTAATCGATCCCTCTGTAAAGGTCTGTGTCGATCCTTTCAATTTCTCCCTTACAAGTTTGTTTACCACTGATGTGCATCGCCGCCGGGCATATTTTCACTAATGTAACAACAGGTGGTTAAGAATTCATAGAGGGCAATCTATTGTGACGTATTTCGTGCACATCTGGCCAACTGCAAAGAAGATGGTTTAAATTTATTGTAGTGAAATTTATTGTAACTGTGTAGTGAATGCAAAGGAAGTCTGGGTTTTCAGTGGACATTGCTCTCAGTACATGATTATTTATCTGTTGGACTGGCTGAGCTACTGGATCAGAAGATTCAGTCAGACCGGCAAACATCCCCTTTTCTCGTGTTGGTTAGGGCAAGTTCAACTTATAGATCTATGGTATCTCTGATGAGTTAAATTAGTCTGGCATTAAATTGCCACTCTGTACCCACCAGTTGGTACAATTTCGTTAACCATCCACATAAATCATAAATAGAAAGACTAAGGTGGAGGAGGAATTAGTATGGATGTATACAAGACAGATCAGTGGGCTGTGCCGGCGAGCATTCGTTCAGATAATAACCAGTTGTCATTATTCCATGTGTCTCGTTCAAAACTTGGCTTGCATTGTGTAAGGAAACAAAGGGAGAAATTATGAAACAATAGCAGAATGGGCAACCCCAGGATTGTCTTAACCAAATCCATTCATTCTCTGAACACCTTGCGGTTCATAGCCAAGCTTAAGATCACTTGTTTTGATAAGATTTCTAGACGCAATCGATGATTACCCCATTCATTCACCGTTCAAGAGGAGATTGATGCCCGGAGATATTCTCTCTCCCCCTCTTTCCGATGCTGCCAGAATAATACTTTCTGAGCGTAATGCTCTAAGTGGATGGTGAGATCCGCTCGGGTGGATAGCACGTAACAGTAATGGGACATTCCAGAGCTAACACTTCTAGAGTATCTGCCACGGTATCTGGACGAGGTGTCATTCACCAGTTTCATAACTTCACTGGACTGAGCGTGGTCCACAACATTGATACCAGCCTCTCTGTAATGAATAACTATTCTGTTTTTCTAACACTTGGAAGGGAGATCTAAACTGCATTCGTTCGTCAGAACATCTTAATCAAATATTTTAGAGTTAGGTGTTAAAATTATTTAAACCAAAAAATTATCAGCGATTGATTTCTTTCTTATGAAATAGGATTGCTTTGTTGTGTTTCAGTGGAACCGAACATTCCGGCCAGGATGGACTAATGAGTGCCACTTGTTGTCCTGGTGTGGAAATCTTTTTAGGAGTGAAAGGCAAGATAGCCACCCAGCAAGGCGTTCTGAAGGAAAGATTTAAGGCAAATTCCAGGGATGAGTAAATGGCGAAGTCATAGCATGTCTGGTTTTATCTCAAAAGCGTTACTTGACTCTTAGCTGCGTTACACAGTGATGTATCTCAAAATCGTCAATGGTTTGTGGCATCCGTTTCATAACAATACACCATGACTGAAGTATCGATTTAACGGGCCATCGGTTTATTGATTTTGTGAGCCAGAATGCCTGGCATATTTGGTAACTTTTACAGTAAAACGTCACCCGTGCACACTGACTCACTGAGCGACTGTCTGCTAAACGGTTTCATTGTTCAAGCAAAACAGGCGAAAAGTTGACGAATCCAGACTGAGTATTGTTTATATTTTGGCTACGCTTCTGTTTTCACGAGAGGAATTTTGAAAACAGCAACAGCAAGTTTCAGGCGTATCTGTTTTACTTTATCCTTTGCTAGTCATCTGTCTTCAGTTTGAGCCCGTGAACTCAGTGAAATGATGATATATTGGACTAGTGCTGCTTTCATAGGACAGAGATTTATTCAAGAGGATTTCAGAGGGGAAAAAATAGTATTATAATCTTTATCGTCTTTTCCATAAGTCTGACAGGGCTGTCTGTGGAAATATAATAATGTAACAGAATTGTATCTGTTAAGCTGATGTTTAGGTCTTTAATTTAGGAGGTTTCGCTGCCCTTGGCATTTATACCTCACTTTTCTTGTTTTGATTTTTCGTGTTGTGGTGGGGATTCGTTATTTTTAGAATTTTGCTCGGGGAAAGGCTTTGATCGGCCTGCTCTTTTCGATTTCCAACTGCCAAGCTACCTTTAACATGCGCAAGGTGCACACAGGTCATCCGAATTTTTCCTCCTTATCCGAGAAGACTAGATGCTCGATCCTACCTACCATAAGATCAGGGTCAAGAAAATATGGGAGAAATCATTGCCTCCAGACACCCGTGTCCCCATATCTGTTGAGCATTGACTATTTAAGACGCGCAAAAGTTCTCACGGTAGTTGTTGGTTTAAGTGCAATAGGCCGTTTACGCCAGCGTAACCTTCGGGATGCGAATCGGAGCATTGTAATAAAGTAGGTATGGAAAAAAAAAAATACTGCCCACATCCCGAAGTTACGCTGGGTGGTAAATTATCCTATTGGCGACCTCAGATCTTGTTTGTTCCAACTCCTTTTTTTTGCACAACTGAGAAATTGTAAACATTTGCGGCTGGCTTTAGTTATTATTATGATAACGGGTTAGAATAAATCGGAACGATCAAACAAGTGTCAAAGAGTGCATTTGTTGTACCTTTTCTACATGCTAAAAGATCTTCAGTTTTTCAGAAAATGGAGACAGAGCAATATAATTCCGATATGTGGTAAATGAAAATTGTGACATGTTTAGCCCATTTCGTATTTTAAAAGTTCTATCCATGCAAAACCTGAACTTGGCGGATTCTATTAGAAAGTAGCGAAGCCCGTTCTCCTGTCCAATCATCTACAGATTGTTGCTACAGACGCTAGTTAATTATCTTATTGTGGAAATCTGACTGTGCCACTTCCAGTGGGCAATTCCAATTCCCGGGCAAACTCATTTCTAATGTCATTATTGGCGGATTGGATCTTATAGTATTCCACATGCTTTGCATACGTTTTTTTGTTTGTTTTTGTTTTGTCTTTTACTTTGGGCGCTCGTTCCCTTGGGTGTAAAAGCTGCTGGAATGCTGGATCTGATTAAATCTGGCCGTGTCTTTACTTTCGAATGGAAATGTAGTTTCAATCGGAATTGTAAACCAGCGATGATATGGGGCTTTCATGTTTAATTCATTCAACATTTTTACAAGGCAAATAGGAGGAGACTGGTCAATTTCAGACTTTGTCCTTTTGTTAGTTGTATTTTCTGAAGTTGGAGTTTCAAGAACAGATGGGATGAGAAGCCCTGTCACTGTTGGCTAGTTTTGATTAAAACAAACGTTTGTTCAGTTGATAGTTTTCTCGTATTCATGATTTACCTGTTATTTTATTGAATCTCGTGTTCTGGGCGGATTCAGATAGTAAAGCCAACTTCAAACTCTTGATATGAAATGTATGGGGATTTATCAATATTTTTGTATGCTGATTATAGTACTGAAACCGCTTTGATCTGAAGTATGCCTGCCATGCAGAAGCACCAAGACTGTGTATGTGACTATTTCAAGATAAAATAAAATCCGTAGTTCAGTGGATTGTAGCAGAATTCTCTTGGCATGGCCACAAAACGGAGGCGATTGAGGAAAAGAAGAAAAAGCACGCTGAAACCCAATGTAAGTTTTGTTCCTATTTTCTTGTCCTTCCTGTTCTCACGTCATGTCTATCAACTGTTCTGTTGTCGTGCCTGTATCTTACAGGAATCAAATAATGATTAAGGCCCGGCGCACACCAGCCGACTTTAATCGGCATACTAGTTGAATGGTGACGACACTGAGTTTCAATGAGAACCCGCGCATGAGCCGACTAATTGGATCTCACTGGAACCTAATGTCGTGACATCACATCCAACAAGTCCAGCGATCAAAATCGGCTACTGCTCCCCAAAAAGGCTAAAGATGGGCATTCTTGGACAAGATTTAAATGGGTTTCAGGGCCGTCTCAACGCATGGGCACACTGGTCAGTTTTGTTGATGCATGCAAATTTACATCGGTTTGTCAAACGGGGAGAAAATCCCATTCCTTTGCCCAGGAGCCCATAATGATGATGAAACGGAAAGACATGAGAAAGAGGAAGAAAAAATAAAAGGGGGAGGGGGGGGGGAGGCATCAAGAACAGACTGCATAGTTTAGAGACAAAAGATATTTGGGGGCTTTTCACATTTAAACATAATTGCCAGTAGAGCTCCCATTTCCCATAATTATAAAAAATGTGCCACGCAAAATACAGGAATCCATTGTGAGATGAAAATGACATCAAAATTAGCACGAAAAAGTGAATTGATTTATATGACAGGCTTTGGATCAGTGTGCGTACTGCTCTCCCAGGAAAACAACACCAAATGAATGAATGAATGAATGAATGAGTGGATAATTGCATGACGGAATGAGCAGGGAACGAATGAGAACATTTAGAAGGAAATAAGTAGATTTATCATTACTGCAATGTTAGCAACATTTAAGTCAAAGTCTTTTTTACTTTCTCACTAGACGTTTAAATAAAATCCCTGCCTAGGGCTGCTTTTTGAATGGTCGTAATTTAAGTAGATCTCCAGACGGTAAGTATACGGTATTATAGATGGTAATCCATCGAGATTCCTTCAGGCTATGCCTGGGCTTTGTACTAACGCTAAAGTCAGAGAGAGGGAAAGAGATTTAGTGCAGGTTCACAATACCTCTACAGTACGGTCAAGGAATAATCTCACTGGACCGACATAATTATGGCACACATCGTAAATTATTAAGTGGTAGGTATTCCCTGCGACGCTGCCTAAAAGACGTATACGATAAACTGTATAAAAAATTATTATTTACATTCTTTTAATTGGAAATTTTAGCTAAGGCAAAGCTTTCCTGTTTCTCCAAATTCCTATTTCAGATTCGAGTTTTGCAGTCCCATGCAATCCGAGTAAACTAATCATGTAACTTCAAGAAGAGCGGTAATTTGAAACGGTGTATAATAATTTATTCAAAATAATCATTTACGTCCCTTTACAGTTGGGTTCTTAACCGCCCCGACTGATGGGATCAAATTGGTCTGCAATAATTCCTCAGTGCCATAACAAATGTTGTTAATTGCACAGCAGAAGTTCTGTGGCAGGAAGGACAACACAAATGAAAAAAGATAAAATGAATAATTAATCGCTGTGGCCACTTCTCTGTGATATTTCCCGGAGTGATTTGGCGATAGTACTGTAGGATTAATTGCATGTGAACAAGACTGGATAACTGATAGCCCCTTTCTGTTCATCTTCCCTTGTTATGATGGAACTAATGAATGTGTTAGCGAATATATTATGGTTAATTGAAATGGTCGGCTCAAGCTTTGAGTTCGGTAGAATTTCTACATTCCAACATTGGTGAATGAACATCATTTTTACCGATAGATGAAACATTCTCTGAGATGGAAACTTGAACAGTGGCTGTTCATATTAGAATTGTTCAGAATTGTAACAAATTGCATCGTAATTGGGATTAGATGTAATAAGTGAATTTCTTCGCTTTTTTGAACATGGAGTGAAAATGAGATTGATTTGATTTCTTGTTAGTGAGACCCGTAGCAGAGCAACAAATGTTCAGCTATTTCGCTGTTTTGAAAAAGAACAGATTCAGTCGTTTTATGCCTGAGGCTCACATTTAGACGTTTATAACAGCTGGAATTAGAACATACTTTCATGTGGCAGTGAGGTTTCGTTTGGATTCATTCTTAAGCTCTGATTCCTGTTTGTCGCTTACCCGGGCAACAGTTAAATCTAAACAATAATAATTAAGTGCAGTCAAAAGTATTGGACGTAGTTAGCGGAGGGACATCAGAGGAAGAAGATGCCTTTTCTATGCTCGCCTTCGAATGTTCACATTTGCATGGTAAGAGGATAAATAGTTTTTTATTTTTTTTTGGTCTCAGTTTATAATTTCCCTTTTCAAGAGATGAGATAAAGCTTTTTGAAATATTTTTAGTAACTGCCGAGACAGCGCTTTCAAAGAACATATGCAGGCCTTTCGAAATAAATGACTTGCAAGTCCTTCGGAAAAGTTTCTGTCTTGGCCACTTAACCAACTCTGTTAGAATGGATTAGCGTTCAGATTTTTGTCATATCTTAAAAAAAAGACAACAACGCAAAAGTTATGGACACAACGACAGACCTTCAGATGAACGGAAGTCCCGCCCATTACAATATTATTTAAAAGATACTTATATAAATAATTAATTGAAACCTTCCATCTCGCGTCGACAGAATAGAACAGGAGATACCATCTGGGAAGGGCATGTAGTATGTAGACAGATTTTTGTTCTCCAACTGAGAACGCTCATTTTAAATGCGGTTTAAGAATAAATTTCGAATGAATGTAAATCCATCAATGAAGTAAAGCCGAAACTCACCATGCAAACACAAAAACAAACCAAAGCTGAAGAAAAAAATAACGGGAAAAAAAATGAAATTTCTTTAATTCAAAACAGTAAATTTGTGCATTCGGACTACAAAGGCAACGAGTTACACAAATAGTTTTATAAAATAAAAATAAACGCCAACTGGAATTGTAATTTACAAAATAAATGACAACAATCCAGGTGGACATTCCTGTCATTGGATCAGAAGAATCAAGCAATTATAATGGCATGGCACGTAAAGAAAATTGGTGTGTTCCACCAAAAGAAGAACGTAAGTATATGTGGGAGAACTGGTTTGAATTGAATCGTTTTACTGATTAATTTTGCAAATAAAAGGCCAGTTTACTGAGTACATTAAAAGTCTGTATTTAAAGTGATGTCTTGAAAATTATATTTTGTCTGTTTCATTGGTAAATGGCGACACGATAAAATGCCCAGAATCTGATGAGTCAAACGACTGTAGGGTTATGGTGTGAAACAACCATTAAAAATGCTTTATTTTTTAATTTATATTTGGTATATATGGTGAAATAATAGATTTTGTTAAAGTGAAAACTATTCCTGAAAATGTAGATCATCAACTTTCACTTTGTAACTCAAGGCGTGTAGGGCTGGAAATATCTCTTGGCTTCCACTTGATTGTCGCCCATAGATATGCAGGTCTGTGGAGATGAGAGAAAGAATGATAAATAGGTTTTTAAAGAGTTTATCATTCATAAATTACGACCTTTATGTCTTTTTGTCTTTTTAGTGGATGCTCTTTGCTTCCTCCTGAACTTAATTTTTAGAAAATGGACACGATTTTCCATCTCAGCTAAGTCCTGCACCCTTCCTATAATATCTTCACTTTAGATCTGTGATCTTTTTCAATTTCTCTCCTTTTGCCGTATCTTTTTACTCCTTTTCTTGCATTTATCAAATGGTATCTCTTCAGTCAGCCCTTAGCTGGTTCTCTCTTCTTCACATGTTTTCTATACCTTCCCACCGTTTCAGCTTGTTTCCCGTCCGTCTCTATGTCGGCACCTTAATCTTTCAATATTTTTCACTAAATTCTGCAGAAAATGAATCTTTCAGAATCCCCAACTAAAATCTGAAGCAATGTATCTTCGATATTCCTGATTGAAGCCTGAAGCAGTGAATGTTTCAGTATTCCTTAGTAAACCCTGAAGCAATGAGTCTTTCAGTATTTCTTACTAAACTGTGAAGCAGTGAATTCTTCAGTATTCCTCACTAAACTGTGAAGCAGTGAATCTTTCAGTATTCCTTAGTAAACCCTGAAGCAGTCAATCAGCATTCCTTAATAAACTCTGAAGCAGTCAATCTTTCAGCATTCTTTACTAAACTCTGAAGCAGGCAATCTTTCTGCATTCTTTACTAAAACTCTGAAGCAGTCAATCTTTCAGCATTCTTTATTAAACTCTGAAGCAGTCAATCTTTCAGCATTCTTTAATGAACCCTGAAGCAGTCAATCTTTCAGCATTCTTTATTAAACTCTGAAGCAGTCAATCTTTCAGTATTCTTTAATGGACCCTGAAGCAGTCAATCTTTCAGCATTCTTTAACGAACACTGAAGCGGTGGCGTAACAATGGTAGAGCAGGTGGTTCACAAGCCCTGGACCTCAAAATCGAGCCAAATATTCCTGTACAAATATTCAGCGAGAATTTTCAAAAGCATTATTAATTTTTCGAGAGCGGTTCCTGCAACATTGATTGCGTTACGCTACTTCCCTCAAGCGATCAGTTCCCATTTACTTACCAGTAACATCTTTCCATCCTCCTGCACTTCGCGATAAAACGTTGATGGAATGTCACCTTTGCTGATGGGTTCTTGCACACATTTCAGTTTGTCCCCGTCTATACTGAACGTGGACTGAGACCAGGGAGACAATGTAATGAGAATATATGACAATGCTTGAGAATATTTTTCGCAGGGGAACAAAGAACATAATCATCTGCTTGTGTATCTGTTACCACCGCAACCTCGCCATTGCCATCATCAGCACAGTTGCCACGTCAGCCTCATATCACTCCCACTGTTATTATTACTAAGACCACACCCTCACCATTTAAACACAGTCACCATTTTTATCATCTTAATCCTGTCTCTACAGCAACAATTATAATTGCCGCCACGAATGCAGCACGAGTGGTCCTTTAGTTACATTTTCTGTTAGTGGTTGTCAGTCATCTGAAGCACTCCGTGGCTGTACTTGTCTGTATTCTCTTTATATATGCTTAAACTCAGTGCTAGCCACTTTTTAAGTCTGGCTGGAGCATGTGTGGAGAAATTTATTGACAACACCGCTAATTATTGTCTCATTAACGTGTCCAACACGACGTCCTGTTTCAGTCATTATCTATACCTCCCCCCTCCCTTTCCACTACACAAACGTTCTCTACCATCATCAGCTTTACCACCATACAACACCAATACGCATTCTTCCTCTCTCCCGAAAATCATTTAGTTCCTCACCCGCCCAACTCGGTGTCATGAATATCCCAATCGTCACCACTACCACCACAACATCGTGACCAGTACTACCACTACCATCATCATGATATGACAACCAGGAGGCTACCACCCACCGTCATTGTCCGTCCATCCATGGTCTTCTCTGTGAAAGGCTCGTCCAGCTTAAATACCAGTTTGCTGTTTTTGAATGTTGAGGTGATATTGATGGTCCAAGTTCCATCTTCATCCTTCGAGATAGCCTCGTAGCTGGTGATGGTGTTGCCCACCTTTCTCAGCACCATGTTCACTTCTGGATAAACACAGAGAAACCGAACACAAAAGTTTATGAAACCGATGATCACAAAAATGTCAACTGCGTTAATTCAGTGCCCCACAGTTTCCGTATTCCGACTGCGTCATGTAGATTCTACTTCATATCGTGTCAGGAAAAAGCTTAAGATCACATTAATGAATTCCTTGTTTAACTGGCATCATCTGAAATACTGTTATTTTACATAGTGGAAGAGAAATTAAGTACTGATAGAACGAGACATAGTCAAGACATCCATGAGCCAGAAGCTGGAAATCTTTAGATCAGCATTACGTAAAAGGTTGAAATTTAGGAGTAGAACGTGACAAACAATAGGTTTTGTCTGCGCATAAATTCATTGGCTGCTGTTTTTGTAGTTACTGTATCATGAGCGCAGTTATTTTTTTTGGTAAATATGACCGCTTTCTGTTTTCATCACTAAAGCGTCATAATCAATCCTTTTATCATTATTATTTGCGTTATCGCCATTGTATCTGCAAAGTGCTTTTGGCTGGAGAATAATATTAATGATAGGTTGCTGTTTCCTTAGCACGCCACTTTCATTGCATGGGATTTTCCCAATGTCAGGAATGACTTACTGTTCGCCCTCATGTACTCGTCGAAGTTTTCATTCTTCTCCAATTTCCAGTTTCCAAATAGTTTCTCCACCATGGTGTAACAGCAGATCTTTGTCACCGAGAATCTGTGGATAATTTAAACAGTTTCCCATGATTAGAAGAGAATTTACTTAACACAACTTACTACGATGTCCTCGCTTTCACTGTAAGGGGCTGGAAAAATTTCAAGCCCTCAAATGCTTGTAGTATTACTTGTGATCGTCAAACAGATAATTAAATAAAACCATGTGCCCAGCGTAAGGAGTGAAACAGACAAAGTCTGGTGTAGGCGCCAGACCGGTGACTGGCCGCCAATAAATTTTGCTTCACACTAGCACAATAGGCACTGCCCGCTGCATCCTGCTGGACAGGCAGAGATTGTTGAGCCAGTGTGAAGCAAAATTTATGGGTGCGAGTCAGCGGTCTGGCCCCTACACCATACTGTCTGTTTCATCCCTGAAACTGTTTAAGTAGAAAATTAAGACATATCTGATCGTAAAAACTAGCGTGGCTCAATGGACGCTTGGCCCAGTGGGAGTTTGGCTGAGGAAGGGTTAGTGTCAAGATTTGGGACAAGGATTTAAGTTTGCACTTTGTATTTCTATTTAACGTCCACCTAACCCTTTGAGGACAGGGCTTCCGTCGGCAGATCGTGGCGAAACCAAGGTAAACAGTGCAGCTGGTCTGTGTACCTAAGGAAACTAACCCAGAGCCTGAATGCTTAAATTGGTATTATTTAACTTCATTTCATTTGAGTTTCGTTTAGTGGTGATGGAAGAATATTGGCTCCCTGAAATCAATAAGGTGGTGCATTGTATTTTACTCTGCTGAGGCTTTTGAAGCCTTGACCTGATATCCCTCTTGCCTCATACATTATTTGCATTTGGTATTGCTATGTCAGTTATTTCTTGATAGTGGAAAAGGTTTACTCTTCGCGAAACCATGGTGAAACACAAACATCAATGTTATAATGTCTCAACACTTGTTTCATTCTTTGATGCTGGTGTATTAACCTGGTCTACCCATTGATTTGACACGAGTGACGTGACTGATCAACACTGCTAACAACATGACATTAGCCGTGTGCACTTTTACCAAATATAGGCTCTGATAACATTTTGCGAGATCTCGAGGCAGTTTTTTGGGCCAGTGCATTGACTGAAAATATCAAAATGCCTCAGATAACCTGGCCTTAACGAAACGATCACTGCAAGACCTACAGTACGACGTAAGGTGAATAAATTCTAGCTTGATAATGTTGTCAGTAATAATTATATCGTTTTGAAAATTAATGAAATAAGAAAACTCTTGAATAAACAGGATAGACAGACAGACAGACAAACAGATCAATAGATAGATAGATAGATAGATAGATAGATAGATAGATAGATAGATAGATAGATAGATAGATAGATAGATAGATAGATAGATAGATAGATAGATAGATAGAACTTACTATAAAAAACGACAGTCCCAAAAAGCACTGTATAACGGTCAGGGTTGTAAAATCACACGGAACTCCTTGGGCAAGGCGTAGAACACAAAATCAGTACTGTACACAATAACTAGCAGCAGTGATCAGACAACAAGTGCACTGTCTGGGTCAACTCTGCAGTCAAACAGTCAAACAGGCAGTGAATACAACAATGACTGAAAACCTTTCACAATCTACCGACCACGCTTACAGCCCACAAGTCACCGCTTGTAGCACAAACGTTATCATCATCCACAGTCTTTATCAGTTCAAAATGGTTCTGCCACTTTCCAAGGCCAAAGTCTTCTATCAGCTCAGTCAGGACACAAGGTGGTGACTCGACGGGTTTTATTTATAATACTGTAGATTCATTACTGGTGCCTTACCTCGAGGGGCGTTTTTGAGAAAAACAAACTATAAATCTGCTGGCTGAAGCAGTGCTTCACTTTGCACTGCAAGAAAATTCGTATGATTTAGGTTTGTGTTGCCTGGCGCGTCTAATCCGTCCTCGAGGTGACCGTGTCGCTGTGCTCAGAGCTGCATAATTAGTTCTGTCTTCATTTTCTCCCTTATTTAACTGGCACTCGGCCACTAAACCCTGAAAAACATGACAAACGTAAATGGCAAAAAGTTTTAAACATTTCCCATTTCCGTGGACGTGACCAAATTTTGTTCTATTTTGAATATCTTAACATCGTAATTCATCTTTTTGTTTGTATTTTCTTCATAATTGGACTCTAGGAAGAGAATAGCATTCGGGCAATCCAAAACAAATTGTGTTTAAATCTTGCTACAAGGCATACTTTGCAAACATAAGTGCAGCTTTGTATGTGTGCTTTGCCTTATGGTTTTGAGCTTGCTCAAAGAACACATGGTTTTAAGTGAGATCCTTCAGATAGATTTGTATACAGGTGATTTGAAGCCGAAAGACATTTCGACGACACACTTTCGACAGCGTGGTGTAGCCGTTATCTCTTGTCACAGGGAACAATGGTCGCGGTGAAGATACGGTGAAAAACCTTCCACAAGGCGGACATTTCATGTTGCAGAGGTCAATGACAGTAAACACTTCGTGACAAATCCGAATAAATATTGGTGCATTTTCACGATCATTCGAGACGTTGTTCAGTTCAATACTTTTATTTCTATTAAACGGCAGTTTATATTTTTTGGAGTTACTAATCGATATCAAGGTCCCCCTGTCACGTGTGAAGAATTTGGTCTTCAATATCATGGTAGCACTTCATAGCCCAGCAAAGGAAACTTGCAACATTCGTTCTCTTATCTCTGATATCATAAATCAAAATGTGGAACTTTGCGGCAAAAAATTGTTTTCTCTCTCTCTCTCTTACAAGTCACGTCTCTGGTAGATTGGAAGTAGGTCTCATTCATATATTATATCTTGTTCTGTGGACCACTTTCAAACTGACGCCGTCTGTAATCCCGACTGACATATCCGGTGCATTTACGAGTATTTGTAATGCTGTCGTATTTTAAAATCCCAGTTTCCCTTCTCTTTGTTTTTAAAGCTGGTGTATGAAAATGAAAGAAGGAAAGAAGCCTTCTAATGAGGAAAGGGATGGGATGGATTCACAAAACCATAATGTAGAAGGTCCCGATCAACGCCTACACTTACGAAATCAAATGCCAACTTAACAAAAGTTCTTATCACTACTTTCAGACCTTGGCCTCACATTCAGGTCCCAGGTTAAAAAACCGGTAATTTCGGTGTCGAAAATACGTCGAATTCTAGATCTCTAATGTGCACGATCTGAAGTGGGGTTACTTCAATAGAAATCATACTTCCCCAGTGCATCTGACCCCGGCCCCCTCCTCCAAATTGAGACAGCATCAAACCAGGATCATAGCTGAAAGTTTTATTTGGTTCATACAGATGCCAAGATTCGCTTTTTATACAACAACAGAATGGTCAGACTAAGAGGGTAAAGAAAACACAATGAAGAGTAAAAAATGTCTGGGGAACGTAGTTACGGCATCAAAAATACACACACAGACAAAGAGAGAGAGAGAGAGAGAGAGAGAGAGAGAGAGAGGGAGAGGGAGAGAGAGAGAGAGAGAGGGAGAGAGAGAGAGAGAGACAGAGAGATAGATAGAGAGAGAGAGAGAGAGAGAGAGAGAGAGAGATTTATCGAAGGTCAAACGAATGAGAGTAATGTGAGGTAAAGAGGAAAGAAAGATACTTAGACACGTGAGTATTTACGCACTCACATAAGAAATTCAGTACAACCAACAACATCAACAGCAAAAGAAACTATGTTGCATAAATTTCATTTGCTTGTTTCCCTTTCACCGCCACCTAACTCGGGGTAGATGTTAAAATCAAATGGTTTTCTTCTTTAATATTCAGGTTCAAATTCTACTTTTCAATCCCATTTAGCTATCCTGTAATGTCTTTTTAATAGCTGTAATTTGGCATTGTGTTATTTGTAATTAAATTCTCTTTAGCATCATCCGATATTGAGTACTTGATGCTGCCTGACTAGGACTCTTTACCACTGTTGAACATACTGGGCATTAGTACTTTGGGCACTGAGTCCTCTTGACAATATTGCACAGTACCTGAAATGACTACAGTTAACCTGCACCATATGACGTACTGCAGTAGAGATCGCAAGGCAAGTACAGATTATAATAAAAAAAAAAAACTACCGAAAAATTATTAATTTGTTTCTTTCAACAGAAGCTATACCGCTTAAATGGCACCATCCAGGGGACACCAGATGGTACGCTGCCAGATCAAGCAGCCAGCTGTGACCCAGATAGCCAGGCATATCACGAGAACCTACACTCCAGTCTGCAGGCCTTTCGAGTCAGGAAATGGCGACCTTTGACCCCGGACTTTGTCCCTACTTCGGGTCCGACCCGGTGTCGGCCAGTCAGTGGAAGGTGAGTCAGACCCGTGTTTAATATATCAGTGCCTCAGGTTAAAACCTTAGCGTTCCCATTTAATGGTCTATACAAGATTATCTCATCGTATCATAACTTGAACGTCATTTCTTCCGCCAAAGCGTCAGAGTCAGTGACCACTTCTCTTCTCTTTTTCTCTCTTTGCTATTTCTGTCAACCCCACCCGACACATATACATGCAAAACAACCGTTGTCTATCACTTTCAAGCTCTTGTTTATCCTCCTCGACATGTTTTCCCCTGTTTTGTCTTCCATTTGTATTTCCCTCGTCTTGTGTTGCTCCTCCATTTCCCTTCTCGGCCCAATCGGCGTCTCTTTATCTCACTCCTCACTTATTCTTACCTCCCAGGTCGCCATTTATCTATCCATGCTATGCTGTCATTTTTTTTTTCTGGTCTTCTCTCCAGGCCACATTCAAGTCTTGCAATCAGTGACACCAACTTGCTGCTGCACAGACCTTATTCCGATCCACCATCGTCTGGGCCCCCGAGTCGTGTGGGCTCAGCAACGCTTCCTCTGAGACGTCCCGACACACCTCGAGTGGACCCGGGTAACTTCGACACCCTGAGCCCCAGAATTCTTGCTCACCTGGTCACCAGTCCTCGGCCTCTGACCCCTACGTCCACTTATGGTGACGTTATCGAGGAGAGACCACGGAGACGCAAAGTTGCGAAGGCCAAAAACGTTCCATCTGAAGAAACGGCTAACTTAGATGGCGAGGTCAGCTCGACAAGTGGCGTAGACAGTGATGGAGAGGAGAGCGAGGCCGAGGAGAATGTAGACAGTGACAGCTCAGATAACGACAGTATATCCGAACTTGAGAAAGGCAATGAACCGTCCATTGACTATAACCGTAAAGTTCCCGACCTTCACCTTCGGCCGGAGCGCCTGGACAACGTGTACACGCCCGAAAACAAGCGAGACTTGAGAAGATTTGAATTTGACGCCGAGAAAATCGATATTCCGATGTATGAGTTTGAATGCCCCATCCCTTCGGCGTTTAGCAAACTTAATTTTCGGTTTCACGCAAGAGAGAATAGCAACTGGAGAGTGTCAGCCAGCACTATGGGTCCTGTGGACTCCACACTCAGCAATATCTTCGACCGCTTGGTGGAAATGGAAAAACGACAGATCGAGACGGAAGAGTGGGAGGAAAAGCGGCTTCGACAATTGAGAAGACGACCCCTTTCTCGCTCCGCCAAGTCGCGCGATAAATCGCGGGATAAAAGGTGCTGCAGTGCATGTCTACAGGCAGCTTGTGTCGGAGACTGTCCCAACAAGAAGGTCCCGGCCAATTGTTGTGATCGTTGCCACCAGCCGCTGTGCACGGGGACATGCACAGATAGCAAATACGACCAGCGCATGCGCCAGGGTAGAGACGAAATGGACACCTCGATCCCGCCTCGTCCAGCGCTCCCCCAAAACTGCAAATCGTGCCAGAAAAGACATAACGCAAAGGTTATCAATGCAAATCAAGTGGTGCTAGGCCGGCCAAAGTCCGCATTCGCCACCTTTAGTCGTGGTAAATGCTCCGCAAAACCCAAAGACCTCCGGCCGAAATCAGCGTTTCATATATCAGATGGTTTATCGAAAGAGCTAGAGAAACTAGGGATAGAACCGTTACAGCCCACTCCACCAGGTATGAACAAAATTCCTAGGCCACGGAGCAGGGGTGACTTGTTACCAGGCAAGAGTTACTTTTCCAATCTGAACCGATCATTAACCGAACTGTCAACAAAGCGGCGCAGGTCAGCAAAAGCGAAGAAACGTACCACATAGAAATCTCTTCAACTGTATGAATAATTTGGTATTTATTTATTTATTCATTGTTTCGTTTTGCATTATTTTTATCTCAATTTCCTTTGAACAGTCTGAGTTCCGTCTCCATGAAAAGAGTCATTTTTTACACAAGGTTTATTAGCGAAATTTGTGATTGCATGACAAGTGATGCTTTACGAAATTCAGAAAACAATTTTCTTATTTACGCCAGCCACTTCACGGCAGTCAGTCATCAGTTACAAGGTTTTAGTACTTACCTTTCTCAAAACCGATCCAGGTTTCCCTAGAAGCAAATGCAAGTTGGTCTAATAAAGAAGAGGAGTAGCAATTTCAATTTAAACCGTTTATTTTCAACGGACGTCGTATTTGTACACACACATTTTCTGTTTGTTGTGAAGGGCAGCATGTCCTAGCGTGTCACTGCTCAGTAGAAATCATCTTGGATAAATATCGTGCTGTATTTCACTTTGCTGACTCAAACATAGACACATTGATAAGAAAAGCCAGTGAGCTTTATTGTCATTGGGCATAGGCTGGCATAGTCAGTAACATCAAAGGAATGGAATATTATTGACTCGTGTGAACTGCTATTTTTCCTCTGGTGTAACTGTGTATGTGCGTGTGTGTGTGTTAGACAGAAAGAAAGAGAGAGAGACAGACGGACAGAGAGAGCGAGAGAGGGAGAGAGAGAGAGAGAGAGAGAGAGAGAGAGAGAGAGAGAGAGAGAAAGAAAGAGAGAGAGAGAGCACATCAAAATTTAGAGAACAACATTCTGCAGTTTGTCATATTCAGTTTGTTGGTAGTTGAAATTTCTTTCTCTCTTTCTTTCAGACTTTTTTTTTCCTACTTTTTCCTTCCAGAAACTTTGCTATCCTTGGGTTTATTTGAGAACGTCGCTGTCGTAAAACATCACATGTGACTGAACTAATCTTTCGCTCTGCCTCAACTTAACATCCTATTCCCGTTATCTGAACTGTTGACTTTTATGAAGCTGTCCAAACGGTTTTAATTTAGTTGCAATATTTCAATATTTCAGTTGAATAAAACTATTTTGAAACATTCTAGAAGAGAAACTTGTCTTGGTGTATGGCAGCGTTTAGGCCTTGAGATTTTGTGAAAACACTTTCATCTGTCATGGGTATGAAACCTGTCAAATGTTCTTTAGATTTTCGTTTGACTCATGTTACAGGAATATCTTTCACCATTCCTCAGGTTATTAGACTGAACACAAAATTACAGAAAATTAATGAAGATATTGAGATCTTGTTCCTCTAGCATGGAAATGTAAATCAGTAGAAAAAGAATGTGATTTGGTACATTTTTCTGTGTCTGTTTTTCTCTTGAGGCGGAGAAGTTGACATGCTCCATTTTGGAGAGAGAGAGAGAGAGAGAGAGAGAGAGAGAGAGAGAGGGAGGGGGAGGGGGAGGGGGAGGGAGAGGAGAGAGGAGAGAGAGAGAGAGGGAGAGAGAGAGACAGACAGACTGACAGACACAGAGAGAGAGGGAGACAGAGGATCTCAACATTCTTTTGCTCCTTTAAAGTTATTGTCAACTTTGAAAGTATTTAGGTGTGAAGATACAGTTTCTTGAATTGGACAACTAGATATTGGTCATGGAACCAGATCCAGGCATACTCCCTGAAAACAAACAAACAAACAAACAAACACACACAAACAAACAAACACACAAACAAACAAACACACACAAACAAACAAACACACACAAACAAACAAACACACACAAACAAACAAACAAACAAAAAAACAAACACACAAACAAACAAACAAACAACAAACACACAAACAAACAAACAAACACACAAACAAACAAACAACAAACACACAAATAAACAAACAAACAAACCACAAACAAACAAACAAACAACAAACACACAAACAAACAAACAAACAAACAACAAACACACAAATAGACAAACAAACAAACCACAAAGAAACAAACAAACAAACAACAGCAACAACATTGTGTATGATAATTGTATTTGATAAAAGTATGCAGTCACGGCTGTGGTTGAACACTCCGCCTGGACGTTAATGTCTCAGTCATTACTTTGTCAAGTCACTGGACAACTTACTATGACACACACAGACCAATACAGGAAGAAGTTACTGTACACACGAATTTATTGCGCCAATAATTTGTACAATGAAGTAAAAATACATTATAGTTCTTTGAAGTAATAAAAAGTGAAGAAAGATATTATAATACACGTTATCACAGTCAACGTTGGAAAAACAAATAAAGAATATATGATAGCCAGAATACAATAGCATATCATGTTTTGATTATTTTTAATTTACTTTAAAAATTTCGGAAATTCCCAGATCTTTGAAGGAGTTGAAATTCATGAAGATAAACAGCGCTTATCTTGCTTGATTTAGTTCTCAGAATCATGTCCAGATTGCTCCCATATCGCTGGATGACCCATCAATCCCTTGAACGACTGAGTGCCAGTTTTACTCAGAAATGGCACACCCTGTAGAATTTAAACCTGCACGTACCTAAACAATTCACTGGCTTTGAAACATTGAGCTAATAAACTCATCGGTAATTTATTATTTGTTCACAAAGTAACGTATGTTAAAAATTGATCGTTTTGGAGCTAAAATGGGCCACCCTATATCTTAGCTTATTATTATTTTTTTTTTGCACAAAATGTACAATATTTTATTTATGTAACACTGTACTAATAGAACCAAGCTAGAATCTGTCTACAAGGTTTCATGAAACCATGGTGAAGACAGGGCATCAAAAATTAAAATAGAAATGTTTTGAAAAATTCCACACGGATATACTCAAAATATGACCTATATGAAATGGCCTGCTCTAATTCTTCGGTGACCAATTCTCAGTCTGATTTAAAATGGAAAATGCTGTTTCTTTTATAGACATATTGAGACCATGAAATATGATTGCTGAATATGAAACAAACTGGACTCTGGGTCTTGCCACAGCGCGTGTCACAAAATTGTCCCTAAAGCTGGGAGAAAAAAAAAATTAAAAAAAATACAACATTCCAGGTATTACATTATGCATGGTCTTGAATGTGGTTAATTTGATCTTGAAGAAATGCATGAATATGGAATAATATGAGATCTAGAATGGAGACAGTATCAAAGAAGAATTGATGGCTGCAAAATAAAACATGATTTTAACTAAATAACATAATAATAATAATGAAATCTATTTAAACTTGAATTATAAAACATTCCTAAGCTATACGTTTTCTTTGTATAAAATACAGTATGTGGACGGATTGAGGGTAAATTATTAGTCGTTGTCATCAAAAATACTGAATACTGAATATCTTTTTTTGTCTAAAAGAACAGACATTCCTATAATTAACTTCATCTGCATGTTCCACGGAGGAGCACATATATCTGTCTAGATAGGCAAACCTAAGCTGCCAACAACTACATCAATTCTGAAATACAATTTTGTTTCAAAGTAACTCGCAACCTCGAAAAAAGAGAAATAATATTCAGAATACTTTGAGAACTGACCAAATACCAACAGCACCACAAGTTCACTTTTATTAATTTGTGAGAAAGTACATTTTGTTAGGACATCAGCTCCATCTCGTCCTTTATCCGAAGATTTTGATACTCAGTAAATTCTAGGCTTTCCGAAATATGACCTCGCTGGTACATATAATTGTAAGACTTAGTTTCCAAATATTCAAACGACGGTGAAGATATTTTGACAATAGAGATTTTACAGTTCATCAGATTACGTAAAAAATGATATATGAAAAGAGCAATCACTTGGAATCTGTTTTTGGAAACTATTTGAAGAAAAAAGGAACCGACTAGTTTGAAAAAAAAAATGTATTTGGTACTTTTGAGGCTGTCAGTGACTGGAAATTGACACTGCACTCTAAAAGCAGAATATCCAAGGACACTCTGAATACATAAGTATCTCATTCCTAGTGTTTTCCATCAACTGAAACGTAAACGTTTAAGAGAACAAACAAACAAACAAATAACCAAACACAAACAGAAAGTACCGAACATAAATCATGGGTATAATGACCATTGTTATAAAAATCGTAAAGAGATAAAATAATTTTACAGATCGTGTTACATCTGTATTGAAAATGTCTATGCAGTTGGTTTCTGAGACTGAGTAACATTTTTGGAATCTGAATTGGAACAAGAGCCCATGGTTTAATGTATGCTGGTGTCAGACAGATACAGGTCATCAATCAAGCTTTCGTTTTGTTTACAAAACACAAAGTCATGCTGAAAGTGAAGATCCTAATAAAGAATTACGGGAACATATCTTTGCTTAGAGTGAAAATGGAGCATTTCTCCGTTGCCATCTGGTTGTGCAGGCTTCGGAACTTGGAATAAGTCTCTGAAAATGTACAAATAAAAAAAAAGATAATTAAATATTTTTTTAACCCTACTAAAATATGATTTAGATGTGGATAAGAACACGTGCCTGGGCAGAAAAAAAAATGGATATCATTCAAATATATCAGACAATGGTACAATAATGGTTGCGGCCACTGATACAGCACTGAGTATCCTAGGGGAACAAGTCATGTTTCCTGAATCATAAAGTGCATGAAAAATGGGCCACAATTTCGGGCAGGGGAAATAATGCGTGAAAATCGAAAGAGGGAGACAGAGTTAGTGGACATTGTCCTTCTTTCTACCATTTGCTCTACCTCAATCAGTGGCGCGAATTGACTGTTTTCATTTCATCAAATGGATTTATCTGATTAAATTCTTGGGCAATTTATCAGGACTGTCATGATGGACCAACTCGGCACAGACAAAATCCACTGCATTTGCCTCCTTACAGTGCATCAGAATCCCACAGCACAGGACAAATTAGACGTTGAAGCAGCAGCAGCAGCAGCAGCAGCAGCAGTAGTAGTAGTAGTAGTAGTAGTAGTAGAAGAAGAAGAACAAAAATAAGAAAAGGATAAAGAATAAGAGGAAGAGGGGAAAGAAGCAGCAGAAGTCATCACATAAGAAAGACAAGAAACAAGTAAAAGCAGAAGAAACTGATGAAAAGACAAACAACAAGAAGAAACTCGAGGTGTAAATGCAGCAGTGATCCTCCTTAAACAAAGACCTCAAACAGCTGGCTAACCAACTGCATCCCTGAGACTCTGACAACTACATGCTTTTGTTTCGTTATTTTAAAGCAGTTGTATAAATGACCAACCATCATTGGTAATCCAGTTGAGATGATCCAGTCCTTGGAAGAGGTGACAGGTCACTATGGAAGATGGAGGGTAAGCATGTCTCCTCAGACTTTTCCTGTCGTAGGCACCATAGGAGCAGATGACGAAAGGCATAGCACCGTTCTTGTACAGGTAACTTTCGAAAGGTTTCTGGTTAACACAAAGACGTACTCATGTCAAATTTTCAGACATCTAGTTTTATTCCACATTATTATGTCATGCATGGAAAAAATACAATAGCAAAGCAACAAATCAGCTACACATCAGATTTCGAAGAAAAACTCCTTACAATTCCATCCTTCAAGTTCAGAGAGTATCATGAAGCAATCATTAATTTTCATGGGATCTCTTCTTAATAAAAATGGACCGCAAGGAAGGAATTGCTGTGCATAACTTACTGAAAGTAATTGGTTGCTCGAATAAGTTTACTGAACTGATTTAAAAGAAAATGGAAAAGCACAGATGATCTAGCTTAAAAAGCTGGCGTGTCTCTTCAATTTTATTGTAAGTGTAGTTTCTGTAAACTTTATACTGACCTCAGAAAGAGACCAATTTCAAAATATCTTAACTTACAGTTTTGAAAGTAAGGCTCCTACACATTTTCTACATAATTAATAACATTTTAAGGATTGCCTAGACCTAACTTATTACAGAACCTGTGCTTGGGGTGACTGAAACAATGGTCATACCTGGAAAGTCTCAAAGAATTCTCTCTTCTCTTTGCCGCTGTGGAGTTCCACTTCTGACAGCAAGAAGGTGCTAAATACTGTCATGAAAAAAAGGCAGGCAGAAAATTAATGAGAATAGAAAGATATTACACTAGTTCCTGTCTTTAAAGTTAATATTCAAATTTCATTATTCAGAAATGGGATTGAGTTACTACAAATAATGAGGGCGTGTGAAAATGGTGATGAACTAGAACTAGAATACAGAGTAAAATTTTAATTATAGACTGTTTGTCAGTTGGTCCGCCTAGCCATCCGAAGTATGTTTCTTTCTTTTTTCTTTCTGTCTGTGTTTCTTCTCCCCCTTTTTTGATTCTACATCAGCCATCTATCCGTTATCCATCAGTGAATAATCCATCTATCCAGTGTCCAGACTATCGCCAGCGTACTGACAATACAAGGCCACTCACCCACCAGCCAACAGTATTACATCTCAGACAGAAGTGTACTCACGCTGAAGGTTATCTGGCAAGTAGGCGTTACTGACAATCCAGATTTCAGCGTGACCGTATGGGGGAGGGAAGTCTGGCTGTCGGATGATCGGATCCATTTGGAAGAACAAGAAAGCTTTCTCGATGGAAGGGAAGTGGTATACACCTACTGCCTCAGTTGGGCGTTTCTCGTACCCAAAGTCAAATACCTGGTAGGAAGATCAGGAGAGAGTGAAAAGAGTTTTCGCGATTCTTTTGGTGCCCAGATCTACATTGCCTTATGAAAACTTCTGAAGCATACAAATCTGATAAAAAAAGAGAGTAAACTGAATGCAGAATCGCTAATATTTCGTGTCTTTAGTTCTTGTTTGTTCAAATTCCACTTTTTTGCATAAGTGGAAAATTCGACGTTAAACTTTTGCGGATTTAATATTAGGATATAGAGTTGACATAAATCGGAACTGTGAAACAGCTTGATAAGTGCCACAAGGCATTTTGAACAAATGTCAAAGTGCGCATCTGATAATTATACCTGTTGTACATACTAAAAAAAAAAAAAGATCTTCACTGTTTCAGAAGATGGAGATAGAGCAAACAAGAACTAAGGTCGTGATTAGTCACGAAAAATTACTTGTTGATAAAAATAGTCAGATTTTTAAAAACAGAACAGTAGACAGCACGTGGCATGTTTCAAACTTGGAAAGCTGTTCGGTCTGCATGCCAGAGATAATTAAGAAAGGTTTATACACTGATCTTTGTGGGAAAAAAAGGAACAAAACACTAAACAATCAATCAGGACCATCATCAACGGCTGCAGCCAGCAGCACAACCACCGCTATGACCAGCGCCACTAGCAACCCCACAATATGACCCTCCCCTGCTCTTTCTTTACGCGCAGGACAAAACTAAGTAATTAAAAAAAAATCCTACCAAGAGTGCCAACAAGTTTTCTGAAACAGCGACCAAATGCGTGGCCACAAAAGCTTGAAAGACATTAATAAGAAGCTTCAGGTTTGGAACAACACCTGTTGTTAAAGACCATGATGTGTAGCGTTCTGCCGTCATAGGCGGTGACTGTGTGGTAAACTTAATGGAGTTCAAACGTAACTGAGTTTGAATTTGAATTTTGATTTCATGGTGAGTCAACTCAATGGCAGGTATAAAGCACCCTGCACGGTTAACGAGATGTTCGATCGTCGGAACATGGGAGGTATAAAAAAGCCGACATAAGGGGCGGGGGGGGGGGGGGTTCTAATAAAATGAAAATTCATGTTTACATAGTATATAGACTTCAACTATACCTTCTTAGCCAGCCCAATAAAACGACCACCATTGTCGTGTGTCTTGGATTTCAGGAAGGACTGAGCAGCCACTTGAATGTTCTCACCCTGTCCGATTGGGAAACGGATAAAGAGGAGAGCGCCACCATTCTGTTGGAGAGCAATAGGTATATATGACATAGCAACTCACAAAACAGCCATCTAGATCGATATCTATAGCCTTCCACAGAATTCTATGAGTGGGAAAACTCGCAAGAAACACATTTCGCGTTGGAGCCTAGCAGACATCACAGATATACCGCTGACCGTTCCCATTTCACGCAATCCTAGGGCCACGATGAAGTTTATTTTCTGTCTATCAACGATATCGCAATGTGACATTTTATCAATGGCTTTATTACAGTTCCGGTATTGGCAGTCGTAATTTTGGGGGGGGGGGGATTGTAGATCTTTCTTTTGGGAGGATCTCTGCACTGGGCATTTGCACCTCATTTTGGCATATTGGCAGTCGTATAGATGTCTAAGATGTTATAAGTAACATCCATAAGTACATAAGAATAACATGTAATTAAGTAAGAAAAACAACTGGTGTGGCAATTCAAAAAGTTGTATCTGAAACGTAAGACTCCGATGAAGACGTGGAAATATCTTTTATTGCCATCGGTTAAAACCTCTTTAAGGGGATATTATCCATGATTTCGAAGGAGTGACCTGCTTACTTTCCGTAGGCAAATCTAGTCTTGTTTTACTCAGTTGCAGTCTCTGAAACTTCCAGCTACACGAGATTCACAAATTGGGAGACAGAAAACAGCCAATTAAGTACACTCCCGCACAAAGAGACAAAAAGCCATAGCAGGCAAATTGTAGAAATTTCGAAGAAAGTCAATTTTAGAAAGACAGTGAGAAGATAAGAAAATATAAAATGAAACTTATTTTATCCAGAGAATCGTAATAAGTCGACACATTTAGGGAACAGACCATACATTGTTGACATAACCACATGTCTACATGTACCCGACATCCCACTCACCCTGCTGCCAACAAGTCCAATACCATCATGATGTCCCCCAACTCTAGGATCGACCACATCAGACTGACCTTTGTATCTCTGAGTCCAGGGATTTTCTCTGGAAACATCCACACCAGAAAGTTATAGTTTGTTTCTATCATTATTTCAGGTCATAATCAACCTCGTTTGAACTTCTAGGTGAAAAGTCTTCCTTGGATTTATTATTAAAAATTGGTTCCCAAGTCAAATTACTTACCCTGATACACCCCCCCCCCCCGCCACATACACGCACAACTCTTCTCCTGGCCCACCTCTGAATACTACTGTAATTGAATCCTAAAACACCGATAATCACGTACGAAATGCCATTAAAAAAAACAACAAACTACTAAAATGTCACATTTTTACGTCTGTCCAATCTTACCAATAAGGTGTTTATTTCATTGTGAAGTATTACATTTAACACGCTTGATGCCAATATCAGCTTATTGTGTGGTTCGAGTGTGAAAAGGGGTGGGAAGGAAACACTACAACACTAGGATCCAATGTCTGTCGGTTTAATTAAAAAAACAAAAAACGCAAGTGCCATTATGACAATCTCTGTCTGAATTTCTACTCTCGTTCTATCCAGGGCGGCACAAGTTTGCATACCTGTAGGATCTATCTCCTGCATAGCCAGGGCGGTCGCTGTAGGGAGGTCCACGGTTAACTGGCCGGTCTTGATACCCAGCCCAGGAGGCGTTGTTCTGTTGGTACTGAGAATGAACAATAAGTGTCGCTGAACGCTTACGATACACACTTGGCTCGGAAATAAATGTAAGGACAATGATCAACTAAATAACAATATTTTGTTGCACAGATGAATCAAGGATGTCCCCTAGATATCACTCCTCCCCCCTCCCCTCTCCCCCCCCCCCCCCAAAAAAAATTCCTATAAGAAAAAGTGGAAAAGAGGAGCACTAGCACATGTTTACATTCTCATCCCCCCCCAAAAAAGCCCTTTTAAGTGTTACAGCATTATTTATGGTCACAGCACTTTTTACAAGTAAAAAAGTTAAATATTTGTGTCTCATAAATTCTATAATTTCGCCACTGGAGTAGCGTTTAAGAGAGCGGGTTGGACATAATATCTGTTATATATATTTTAGTCTACATCCTACACCCAACGCCAAAGTGACTGGAAAACAATCCTGAACTTTATCATTTATGAAAAAAAAAAAATCGGAATTTTCACCAGAGAGACAAAACTAATGGATTTGTTGGGGGAAATAAAACTT